>JASKMD010000025.1:5463370-5682896 GCA_030144725.1 Haematococcus lacustris | reverse complement strand
TGGGATGTCCTCGAATAAGAAACGCAAGCGCCCCGTATCCCCCGCACCGTGAACGGCGGTTAGCCGGAACGTTTGACGAATGGCTAGGGACCCCAAATCAGGCGACCCCAACTAACAAAAAATGACAGGAAATGATAGGAAACCGACCCCTGGTAATCAAAACGACGCCGCGTCTCAGCCACGTGGTTTCTATTTATGTTTTGCACATGCCTGGATAGAGGACTCCGTCAGCTATGCGGTGAAACATGTATCAATAAATACTGTGCATTGTGCTGAGTGCTAAGGCGGCTCAAATCTTGACATTCAAATGCATGCCAGTTTTGCTCATGCGGGCCTCGCCGCGACCGACCGCCGCGACCGACGTGGCCCAGTAGCCTCTGCAAACAGTCAGGGACAGTCGCCGCAGTCAAAACAATGCACATGGCACGCCAAACCGATGTAACGACGCCCCTCAACCCATGCTCGGAAGTATACAAGGCTGCTGCATTGCTTGACCGCTACGTGAGTAGTACCTACTACCTGGCCACTCGGTAAGGGCACTCAAGGTGTGTAGGACATTGCTACGTTACCTTGCTCGATATGTTGGGTCCGATCCCTCCCGCCCGCCCTCCGCTTGCGTGTCGAGCTTGTGTCCAACTCCGCCCTGACCCCCTGCTGCTCAGCTGGAGGGGTGGGCAGCCCAGGGGAAGCACCAGCACCAGCTGCCTGCTGCTGCCAGGGGGGTGCAGCAGGAGGGGGGGGCAGGTCAGGGGCGGCACCAGCACCAGCTGCCTGCTGCTGCCAGGGGGGTGCAGCAGGAGGGGGGGGCAGGTCAGGGGCGGCACCAGCACCAGCTGCCTGCTGCTGCCAGGGGGGTGCAGCAGGAGGGGGGGGCAGGTCAGGGGCGGCACCAGCACCAGCTGCCTGCTGCTGCCAGGGGGGTGCAGCAGGAGGGGGGGGCAGGTCAGGGGCGGCACCAGCACCAGGGGCATGGGTGGGAGGGGGTGGGAGGGGGTGGCGGGGGTGGGAGGGGCTGGGAAGGGGTGGGAAGGGGTGGGAGGGGGTGGGAAGGATCGGCGGGGCAGTGAGGGGGCAGTGAGGGGGTGGGAGGGGGTGGGAGGCTTCTGCGGGGGCTGGGAGGTGGTGGGGCTGCAAGGGGGTGCGAGGGGGCAGGGTCCAGGCGGTCGGAGTAGGCTAGTCAATTCTGCAAGGCAGAGTCGGGTCACGCCAAAGGGTGAGGAGGCGGCCCTGGTTAATGTATTGCCGTGCTTTCTATTCCAGCAGCTGTGTCGTAGAGTTACGAACAGAGTAATGACTCGAAATTCTAATAACTCAGAGTGGTCAGCTCACAACATGCCGATTTGTGCAAGGGGGTCCCTTTTTCTGTGTGGCTGGCTAGAGAAACCTCTATCCATTGGCACCTCGCTGCAATGTCGAGTCATTACTAGCCCCACGATGGCCCTCCAACACCGCCTGCACCAACAAAAGGCTCGCGGAGCGAGCCTGGCGGGCTGTGCTGTGATTGTACTTCCGGCTGGATGCCAGGCGGAGTTCGCTCATTGGTGCCACTACTCACCACTAGAACAATCAATAGTGAGCAGCTGAGGTGTGTCCGTGCTCGCTTGCGCCGGCACGGACTCTGATGCAAGGATTAACGCGCCGCTTGCCAGTAGATGCGGAGTAATTCGCAGGTGCCAATGCAACAAACGCTACCGGAATCGGTGCACTCTGGTGCGAGTACTTGCATGAAGATTACCAACCCCATGTTGGGACATCCTGACCCCAAAGCTAACTGACGACGCGACGCAGTGTGCACCACATCAGGTCGGAGTCGGACCACTAGGTACCACTAGTGATCAGTAGCGGGACTACTCAAATGGTGGTGATGGGCTGTGTGGAGTATACCCAATGCGCATGAACATGGTGCATGACTGCCTACCACCTACACTATTGCCTGACCCGTTAAGAGCAATGGTGTAGAGTTGGCATGACAAACATGCACTAAATGTACGCTGATAACAGCTCTAATGGGGGGGGGCACACAATACTGGGCCTCAGCAGGCTGCTGCTGCTGCTGCTGCTGCTGGGCCTTGGGTGGCTTGTCTCGCAGCCGTTTGTAGCCCAGGCCAGGGTACTCCTTGCCCTTGGCCGGCAGAGCTGCCTTCTCTGGTCACCAGCACAGCTCCAGTGGGCGCCACCTGCTCTCCTTAAGGCGCTGCATGTTCAGCGCTGCATTGCAGTCCTTGTCCAGCCACCTGCCAGGCTGTGGTGCTGGCTTCGCTTTGGCAGCGTTGCCCTTGGCCTTGCCTTTGCCTTTGGTGGGCTCGGCGGGCTTAGCTGCCTGCTCAGCCTTGGTGTGCTTGGCTGCCGGGGGAGTGCTGGGCCCTGGCTCTGTGGCTGCTGGCTGTGTGGCTTCCTGGCTGCTGCATGGGGCCTATGGGGGCTTGCGTGTGGCCACTACCGGGCACCACATCAGGCCCCGCACCGGCTAGTCACGCTGCTGGCTCCAGGCTGGACGCAGCAGGCGGAGGTGCACCTGCCCTGCTGGGGGCTTCCAGTCTAAACGCCTGGTGGGCTCATGGTCCAGCTCCTCCTCACAGGGCTGCTAGCCATTCACTGCTGAGCTGACCGGGGTGGTGCGGTGCTCATCCACTAGCACCACCCTGCCCGCCGCTGGCCTGTGCCCCTGGGTCTGCACACCACCTTGCAGCAGGCACGCAACACCGCATCAGCACCCCAGCCTCCCTGGGTGCCAATGCCAGGTGTACCGAGGAAGACCACAAGCTGCTTGGCACGCCCATGGCGCTCCATGGACACCGTCATGTCCTCTTGTAACTGCAGCCATGCACACGAGGCACACACATGGTGGCTGACATGGTGGCACCAGGTTAGGCATGACACAGTCAACCACTCTTTCACTTCATGCCTAACCCACCACCTCTCAATACATAACCCTCCCACACACCCCCACCTTCTTGAAGAACTGCTCTAATGCCCGGTCCTGGGCTCCGTACAGCCTCAGCCGCTGGCAACCGCAAGGTGTTGACACACACTGCGGGGGGACACAGGGCGGGGGCGGCCCCTTACCTGGCGCCTTTGCGTCTTCCAGCCGTCTCTCCGAGCCTGTCGTTGTTTTCCTTGAAGCGAAAGAGAAGCTGCGATGGAACCAACAGGGGCGGCGGGTTATTGCACTGCGCGTAACTCACGGGGCTCACGCCGCATTCGGCCAGGGACACGCACCCTAACCCAACTCACGGAGCTCACCCCAACAAGATCTCAGTCACGAGGGACAGTCATCCAGGCAGCGTGGAGGCCTTGTGGAGGCAGCGTGGTCTGATCTTAGCCCAGCTCAAGCTGAATACAGTTGTGGCGGAAGTCAACAAGCGCATGACCATCGGAGCAGAGAGCGAAGTGCCAATGTGTCCTGCCAGCCGTGCTGTGCCTATCTGAGCTAGGCCAGCCCACTCAAGACTCCCCAGGGCCCCCTTCCCACACCGACCCAGCCTGCCCTCCCTATGCTCACCTCCGCCTTGCCACAGGCAGCTCCCCTGGCTACTTCCAGCCAGGGTAGATGGAAGGCCAAGGGGGGGCGGGAGGGGTTTCGCAAGGTGGTGGAGAAGCCTAGCAGGCCCAACACGTTTGTCAGACTTGACAGGCTGGTGATTGTGGATGAGTTCCGCACCAGCCATGTCAGCTCCATTGTGCATACCTCCCAGCAGTGTGAGCTGCACCTGCCACTTGACCGGCCTAGGCCTGCAGACTGGGTACCCCCAGCAGGCCAGGTGATACATTGGCTGGTGCGCCCAGCAAGGAGCCTGCAGCATGCTAAGAATGTGGGGGGCCTGATGTGGTGCCATGAGGTGCCCCCCTCCCCCCCTGCACAGCAGCCTCCCCCTCCACCTGCCCAGGAGCCCTTCCCCCCCTCTCCCTGCCCAGGCCCTTCCTCCACCCCCCCTTCCCCCTGCCTAGGCCCCCCCCTCCCCCTGCCCAGGACCAGCCCCTCAGTGCCGCACCTGGCCCAGTGCCACGACCCCAGGCCCCTCCATGGGGCAGGTGGGTGGACCGGGATACCGACTCGTGCCTCAACTCTTAACGCAATGGGGAGAGCATGCAGCGCCCTTTGGAGCTGTGCAGCTGGAAGGACCTGAAGGCTCTACACCCAATTGGCGAGGTCTACCGGCAGGGCTACAAGCTGGTCAATTACCGGCTGCCCAAAGGCAGGCAGCGGCTGAACCGGGCTGCAGACTTCTGGCGGGGCTTTGATGGCCGGGCCCGCAACAACCCACAGGGACTAGTAATTTTGACAGGCTGTCAGCCTTTCAAGCATCAAGCTGTTGGTTTTGATGAGGTGCCTAATAGTCTAGGGGGGAAGTGCTACCGGTGTGGGGTTTGTGGTCATCAAGGGTGCGACCAAGGACGCTACACTTAAGTTGTAGCTGAGTTATATAAACTCACAGTATAACAGGTTGTTCCATGTTCAATGAGTTATGTTTATCTGCGTGACACCATGGTGAACTTACAGCGCGATTCCAATGATTCCAATGCTCTTGCTGCATGGAACATTACCTCTCCTCATGGCCAGTCGAATACCCACCGCTACGAGATGGAGTTATCAGTAGCAGCAACAGCAGCAAGAACTGCTGGGACGTGCGAGCAGCGACACACTTGATGCACTTTTCTACCACAAAACGAAACCGTGCTTAAACATTTTTGGCTACCGAAAGGACTGGCTTGAGCTAACGTATGTGGGTCAGAAGTACGCAGCCGCGGCTGTTTGTGTCCGACCATTGACTCTAAAGCTGCGGCCGCTGCGCCCCGCTGCCATTCGCAGAAAGGGACGACTTCGTCCGTGACCAACCTTGACTTGGCGTGATGTCGTGGTATTAGCCTTAAAAGCAGTCAGCTACTGAGACCTTGGCTCCAGGTGTGCTGCGGCCATCAATGCACACAATGCAGGCATGCCTGTTGGCCTCCTTGATTATGGTGGCCAGGACATGATCAACTGACATCAACTGTGTGCATATGACCCTTGTGGTCCTGCACCACCTCCCACCACTACTGCGCCCATGCTCTCAAGCCACTCAACACACTCCTCCACCTAACATAGAACCGTGCGTTTTTTGTAGAGAGCATCTCTTCTAAACACAGCAATCCAGCTGCAGTGCGTATGGTGGCAACCCACATTTCTCAACCTGTCTCTTTATTGTACTTCATGCCGTGCAGGTACTGGCACTGGCCGCCGACCCAGCCCATGCCTCACTCTACCAGCATTGACCTGCCACATACAACTCAAACCTCAGCCTCCACCCTCCCACCCTTCACCGTCCCAGCCTGAGCCTGCAGCAGAGGAAAATCCACCGCCCACGTGAAGGCAGCCGCCAAACTGCCAGACCGCCGCAGTGACCCCAGCTCATGCTTCGCTGACTCGGGCATGGGGCTAGTCCCTCTGGCCACACTGCCAGTCAGCCATCAGGCCACCAGCTGCTGCACAGAGCCCAGAGCTGCAGTCAGCCCTCAACTGCATGCCCGCCAGCCCCCTCTACCCCCCACACGTTGTGGCTCTCAAGCGGTCACTGGGCATGGGAGCAGCACTGGCTGGGGCACTGGCGGTGAGGAGTACAGGGGAGCCCACCGGGGCGGCCAGGGCCAGGAGCAGAGCCGCGAAGTGCAGGGCTGGCTTCCGGGCCCTGGCCCTGGTAGCAGCCTGTGTGATGACGCCGGAGATGGCAGCCACACTGCGCTGCTGGCGGCAGACGTCAGCGGCGGCAGTGGGCTGTTCCCTCAGCACAAGCAGGCTCAAGGGTACAGAGCTGGTGCAGCCCGGCATGTGCTGCCAGTGTGCGGCAGCAGCAGGGGCACAGATGAGGGTGGGGAGGGGCAGGAGGGGCGGCGGGGATGTGTCAGCAGTAGGGGAACTGCCACTGGCCAGTTCCTGTCGTGGGCCAAGGGGTGCAGGGGGGCTTGCTCAGAGGAGATGGCAGGAGCCCAGCAGGGGTGGCGTGGCAGCAGGGGAGCAGGGAGGAGGCAGGGTCCCAGTGACGGCATGGAGGATGGTCTCTCCCCTGCCTGCCAGCCCAGTGAGTCCCAAGACGTTCAAGGTGAGGTGAGGGTGGAGGTGTCATTTGGCAGCGCCGCCGCGATTGCCCTGACGCAGCACCCAGATGGCTGTGCTAGCATGCATGCCCGTCGCGAGCCATGGCATCTGGAGCAGCAGCATAGGCAGTGTCAGCAGCAGCAGGAAGAGCGGCAGGGGTCATGGCAGAAGGTGGCGGATGTTCAGCTGCAGCAGCAGTGGCAGCAGCATCACTCCCAGCAGCAGCCTCCCCCCTCGGAGCATCAGGGGCAGCACCCCGCACACCCTCCAGAGCAGTGGCCACACTCACACCCCCACCCCTACTTTTCTCAACAACTGCTTCAACCACCCCAACTACTGCAACTGCCACAGTCCTCACAACTGCCGGGTGGCACACTTGCCCACTGGCTGCCAGTCAACTCTAGGGCTGCTGGCCATGTTGGTCAGCACCCCCCTGACCCCCTGATGCCAGGCACCATGCCCAGGGCCTTCCCTGCCATGGGGGCCAGCCACTGGGAGTCAGCCATGCCTCCTGATCACTTCATCCCCGCGGCTGTGTCAGTGCTGGGAGCAGCAGGACCGCTTGGCATGCTCCCCACCCTTCCTCCCTATTGCCCACCTGCATGGGCCCAGCTTGAGCAGTGGTGGCACCCCGCCCCTGCCCCTGCCCCTGCAGCCGTCAGCAGCCAGCCCCCGCACCCCTCCCCTCCCATACAGCTGCCCCATGCAGCCCCAGGTCCGGCAGAGGAAGCCAGCATGGGCATAGGCGGGGGCATGCCTGCCCCTGGCCCCAGCACCTGCCCCGCCTACCCTGGTCATGCCTGGCAGCTGGGCAGTGGTGCGCTCTCCCTGGGGCCACTCTGCCCAGCTGCACCCGACCCAGGGCAGGCAGCGGTCTCAGGGTTCAGCTTCCCAACCACCGCTCAACCCCTCATCCCGCCACAGGGCCTGGGGTGCCACCTAGAGCCAGCCGCAGCAGCAGGCTACCCCACCCCCCAAGCCATGCTGGCAGGTGTTCCCCATATACCTTATTCACACACTGTACCTCCGCACGTGTTCACCCTCCCCCCTGCTGAGGCTCCTCCTGCTGCTGCTTCTCCCTCTGCCATGCTGCATAGTCCCATGGATGCCACCAGCAGCCCCCTCATGCAGCCCGGCCCCCTGCTTCCTGGCTGCCTGGCCCCTTTGCTGCCGCCCTCAGCCCCTCCCCTCCTGCCCTGCCAGCTGCTGCAGCTGGCCCACCCCTACCCTTTCTTGGGTGCGTTGCTCCATTCACACCTGCTTGCCACCCAGCAGCAGTGCCTCCTGCTCGTGTTCTCCGCACTGGCGGCAGCTGCTCAGCAGCTGCCGGGAGCCCCACCCCTCCTCCCCACCCCTGGCTCCTCTGGTGCAGCCATCAGTGGGTACGATGAGTCAGCGCCTGACAGGCAGCGACCTGCCGGCCCCGCAGGCCTGGCTGGGGCTGAGGGTGGTGCTGGACACGTGGAGGGTGGGGAGGAGAGGCCAGGGGGGAAGGTGGTGGCGCAGTCATCAGGGTGTCAGGGGGGTCAGGGGGCCCCTGGCTGCCGCCCCTGCCCTGCCTCAGGGGGAGCTGGCCCCCCTGACCTATCTGTAGTGCTAACCCCTGACCCTGGCTTGGCCACCATGGTGGGTGGGGAGCTGAGCAAGCGGCAGCCAGAGCAGCTGTCTGGTGCTGGTGGCGCTAAGGTGGTAGGGCGGGGTACGGCAGCACCCCTTGCTGTGAGCAGTGGACCGCAGCAGGGTGATTGGGAGCGACTGGGACGGTCAGGAGCCAAGGCACCGCTGGGTGGGCAAGCTTGCCCAGTCAAGCCACAGGTATGCATGGAGCATAGACCTGGGGGACCGCCTCTCAATGTGCAGATGTACAGGTGCTGTGCAGGTTGGGTGGTTGGATGCACTGCTGGCAGAGGGTGTGGCTGGCTGTGGTGTTTAAAGTCTCCAGCTGCTGCGGCTGTCTGTCCTCCTGCTCGTGCTGGCCTGTGCTTATGCACCACATGTCTGTGACACTGCTGCTGCTGCCTGGTCACAGGTGTGTGACCCAGGTGCAGTCGCTGCCCTGACTCAGCTGCCCCATCAGTCGCGACACAAGCGGCGGCGGCAGCGGCACCACCCGCCAGTGCCCAGCAGCCTCCCAGTGACTCAGCCACACCCCAGCGCCAGCAGCACCAACCGCCCCAACCACCCCTGCATGGGAGCACCCAGCTGCGAGAATGAGCAGCAGCAGCCTGAACAGGCACACAGGGGTCGTGGACAGCTGCCACACCCGGGCCGCCTCCCAGGGCCTGATGATCAGTTGGGTGCCCTCCAGCTGCCCCAGTGCAGTGCTGGTGTGGTGTGCAGCAACACAGGGCCAGAGGGCTGCTGCTCCACCAGCTGTGCTGAGGGGGAGGTGGGCCCCGCCTGCAGCCAGCACCAGATGCAGCAGCCCCTGCCACTGCCGCCACCTCACACCTCCACGCGCTCACCCCAGCACCAGCAGCAGGCCCCTCTGCAGGAGCGGCTGGGCCAGGAGTGGCAGGAGCAGCAGCAGCAGCAGCAGCACCTGCAGAGCTGTCTGCCTGCCAGCCAAAGGGAGGACAGCCAGCTGCTGCAGCCAGTCGGCAGCCAGGCCAGCCGGCGGGGCCACAGCCCTGATCTGGCCCAGGCATGGCCACTTCCTCAAGTCGCTCCAGGCAGCAGCAACCCTGTTCAGACGGCCGTCCAAGCTCCCCTGCTCCTACCACCTCCCCAGCTCAACAACCTGACACCCACTGCCCCTGCTGCTCCTGCTGCTGCCACCACCGCCCCTGCTGCTGCCCCTGCTGCTGCCCCTGCTGCCGCCACCTCAGCCTCAGTGCAATCCAGCCCTGCAGCAGCAGCAGCCACCCTTGAGGCTGAAGCTGTGGGCAGCCCCTCGCACCTGGCTGATGGCCTACAAGGCAATGCACCTGGCAAGAAGGAGGGGATGGAGGCACAGGGTGGCAAGAGGCCCCCATCCCTTGACCTGCAGGCAGGGTCCCCTTGGCCCCGGCAGCAGCTGGGTCAGCCCGGGCATCAAGCCCACCGGCAGCAGCGCAAGCGACAACGCAAGGCTCCTGCGACGACAGCTAGGCAGCCAAGCGACAGCAGCGGCAGCAGCGGTAGCGTGGGCAATGCTGCAGGGGACAGTGACTGTGGCAGCAACTCACCAGACATGTGAGGCCTTGTGAGGACATGTGAGACCTTGCCCAGCGTCGGGGTCTTGTGTGCCTGCTGTGTGCGCCACAGCCTGCCTAGTAGGAGCTGAGCAAAGGGTGAGCCAACCAGACAGCCCACACAACAATGCTAGTCGTATGCATAAGTCCCTCTGGCTTGACGCATGGACGCTGTCTTGGCGCAAGTGGCTGCATTGCGGCAGCACAGCCCTTGGCAGCAGCCCTGGCAGCAGCCGCTCCATGCAGCAGTGCATAGAGGCGGCACACTGGGCAGGGCCATGCGCTTAGTCATACACCATCAGTCCAGGTCAGGGGCTACAGAGTGGGCGCAGTGCTAAGTGATGCAGATTATGTGATGATATGAGAGGTGTGAGCCTTATCAATGCAAGCTGCTACAATGGTTGCCATTATACATGCCATTCATGTTGCATGTGTCCCAGTAACGCATGCACACCAGCTGCCTCATCTTGGCAGCTCAACGCTTTCCAGCCTCTAGGTCCAATGTATGTAGATAGACGAAACACCAGCACTGCCACGCCTGTTCTGATGCCGTCCCTTGCAATCCTGTGCTCGCATAGTGTTCGCAATACCCAGGGCCTGCTTGCAATGCTATGATGCGTTGCATGTGCCTGGCCAACCCCTGTCAGATGGGGAACACAACATGAGCACTGCCCTCCGCCATTTTGTCGTAGCCAGGGAATGCATGAAATGGTGACATGGGCAGCATGCGCTTGGCCAGCCTTGGATGCGAGGCGGTGGGTGGGCAATGAGTAAGATTTACTTGCTGGATGCCTTGACATGGGACAAGCTGTTGTCTGTTGGTGGGGTGGCCACGTGTCTGTTTGGACCTGTGTGGTGCGGCATCGTCCGGCTCTGTTTGCATTGTTGGCTGTCCTGCTTGCCTGTTGTTGGTGTGTTGTTGCTAGTGGTTTTGGTCACCGCACGTGGACTTCCTAGGTCATGGCTTGATGTGTCACCGTAATGCACGCGGACCTTGAGGGCATGTATATATATCCAACAGCTGCGAAGCTCGTGTACCAGGCGCCATCAATGGAGAGGGAATTGACCCTCTGTAGTAGGACGGCTGTAACTCTGCACTTACTCTGCCAAATAGTATGCTGGTTGATGCAGGCGACCCAGTCGGCCACCTTCTCGCTATCTACCATCAGTTATTAGATATAGCAGGGTGGGGCGGTAGGGGAAGGGGTTGAAGAGGAGGTCATGAGTCTGGGAGGTGATGGATAAGAGGGGTAATGAGGGGGAAGCCTGAGTCCGAGCTGCACACCAAGCCACAACAACCCGCCTACCGCCTAGCTTAGACAGGCCTGACAGGAACGGCCTGACAGGCCTGAGGACTACTGGCTCTGCCACATATGCGCACATGGCCACAACTACTCAAAAGACGACATGAGAGAATCAGTGGCAAGGTCCACTGGCACCCCACAACCAGGGCTGTGCGATACGGGGATACGGATTACGGATACGCTTACGTTACTTACCGTAATACGTGGTCACACCCGAAGGGGCCCATGCAGGCATGCGGGGCATCTTTTTCGCCTTTCCCCTTCCGCCTTCCTTGCTTCTGCCAACCCTGTAGCCCCTGTTTCAGCCTGTTTACTCATCCCAGCCAGGCGAAAGGGGCAGGTGTTGCCTATCTGCTTCCGAGTGTGTAGTACTTAGCATGTCACACCCAGCCAACAGCCATCAGCCATCATCATCAGCGTGTCTCAGCCTCGTGCCTAAGCAGGTCTTGCTCTAACCCCCCAAACCTGTCAGCCCTGGGCGCAGAAAGCTGGCATCTGTGACTGCAGAGCACAGGGCTTATACATCTGGACTAACACACCGGAGCAGCAGCAGCACCAACAGCAAGAGCAGCAGCAGCAGCGCTAGCGCTTCAGCCAGCAACCCCACCCCACTGTGAGAGGCACTGGCTGAAACTCAAGAGCCCGAGGCCGAGGCGCTGGTGCTTGAAAGCTCGAGACCAAAGCCAGCAGCCAGACCAGGGCCATAGGCATAGGACTGTACACTGTAGGACTGACAAGCGTAGCCATAGCGCTAGTGGCGCTGATGGGTGCCGCCGGTGGGCCGGTGAGGTATTAATACCCCGCTCAAAATCCTCAGGGTATTAAATTAATATCAAGCGGAGGAACCGCACCCTAATAATTACCTGGGTATTAATAATGTCTGGCCGGGAACGCCCTACCAGAGAGACCACCCGCCCGGACATTATCATGATCAAGAACACGAAGAAAACGATTCAGGGAAAGGACGAGCCAAACAAGGCACGTCACTTCGTTCGCGATCAAATACTGTGCTGACTGAAACTGTGATGGCTACAGATGGGCTGACCAGCAGGGCAGAGCTACCACACAACACCCCGCCCCTGTAGAAACCATCAGATTAGCAAGACCCACAGTCACGACTAGACCCATCCTGTTGCGGACACGCGGCACCCCATACAACTCACATGTTAAGCTGCACATGGAAGCCTTGAGTATCACACCAACCACCACCACCTCAGTGTTTTAACATGCAGTCTTAAGCCATTTGCTTGACTTGTTGAGACAGCCAACAGCACACTGCACACTAGGCCAAGTATGTGATCACATCTCGTCATCCTCCTGGTCATCTTCTTCATCTGCCAAGGCATTGTGCAGGGCCTCGCTGCCCAACCTCGCCGCCGCCACCTCTGACAAGGTCTTCCAAGGGGTCAAACTCAGCCCCTGGTCCTCCTGCTCCTCCTCCTCCTCCTCCACAATCCACTCAACCACCCCTCCCGCCCCCAGTCCCCCCCCTGACCCACCATGCCCTTGCAGTGGGGACTTAACGGTCAACTGCCAGGGGAGGGGAGAGAGGCCCCCCGCCCCAGCTGGCTGCCAGGGGGTGGGAGGCCAAGGCACCGCCCCAGCCGGCTGCCAGGCGGTCATGCTTGCCCCTGTGCCCGCCCCGGCCTGAGGTGCCTGTGAGGTGTGGGGTTGGTGAGGCTCATCCTGCCACAGCGCGTTTTGTTGCATGCCCTGAAACTGTGGCCCAGCACCCCACCCAGGCGCTGTCCTTGCCTGCCACCCAGCAGCGGGGGACGCACTGCATGCAGCCTCCTGCCACGCCCCCTGCCTCACTCCTGGGCCTCCGGGGGATTTGGCCTGGGGCTCATCTGAGGCATGGCCATGGAGCCGGGTGCCGGTACCCGCAGCCAGGCCTGGGGACTGAGCACTGCCCAGGAATGCCGCCCCTGCCAGCTGTGGGTCTGGCACGCGAGGTGGTGCTGGCTGGCTGGGGCTTGACATGTGTGACGTAGAGGGGGAGGCAGGCGCCAGGCTGGAGGGTGGTGACTGCATTGCAGCAGCCGTGCTGTGTTGTGTGATGTCGGGTGTGGTGCAGGGTATGGCGTGAGGGGCTGGGTGTCCCAGCCGCCTGCCATGCCCAGTCCTGTTGTGCTGTGCACCAGTGGTGGGCGGAGGGCTGTCTGCGTCACTGTCACTGTCGCTGCTGTATAGGCCGTTGGAGAGGCCCCAGCGCAAGCTGTACCTTGCAGCCAAACCGGCATCCGCACCCGCTCCTGTGGCTGCACAAGCCTGAGCCCCAGCAGCTATGCCTGTTTCAGCCCCAGCCCCAGCCTCAGCCCCTATGCCTGCTCTTACCTCAACCCCAGCCCTCAACCCTGCCCCAGCCCCAGCCAGAGCCCTGCTGGCAGCCCCGACCTCAGCCTGGGCGCCAGCATCCGCAGCCATGGCTGGCACCTGCTCCAGGCCGCCGGCAATGTGGGGGTGGCCCAGGCCTAGGGCGGCAATGGAGGGGGCAGCAGTGTCGCAGCTGCCGGTGCTGGTGCCTGGCGGCAGGTCATGAACCGGGTCCGGTGCGGCACCCCTGCTGGCCTGGCCACCACCAGCAGCTGTGCATGGAGCGGCAGGCCCTGTACAGCCTGCCAGGCCTGGCGCGCCGGCAGCCTGCGCCTGGCTGCAGGCCCTGACAGCCTGCGTGCTGGCTGCTGCTGCTGCCACTGCTGCTGTAGGCCAGGCAGGCTTGCAGCCTGGTGAGGCCAGGGCTAGCTGTCCCATCAACAGGCAGGCGCCCCTCCTGGTCGTCAAGCCTGGCAGTGGCCACCCACACACCTTGCCAGGCTGCCACGCCCAGGCCCTGTAGCCCTGACTGCCCCTCCACCTTGGTATGCCTGCCCTCCTGCCAGCCCTGACCCTGCCTCTCCTGATCCTGCCTTAAAGGCACTGGCATGAGCAGGGCTGCTGCACTGCCAGGGTGAAGAGTCTGGGTGGGGACTGGGGAGTGGGGCGTGGGGTGCGTCCTGCCTCCTGGGCTTTGGGGTGCAGCGATCATCAGGCCAATGGGTGCTGGGCCCTCCCTCCCTGCCCGCTGCTGCTGCTGCACGGTTTGCTGCCATTGCACCTGCTGTTGCCGGCAGTCATGGGCCAGGTAGCCGGCATCTGGAAGCCCTGTATGCATGGCTCGCGGGAGAGGGGCATCAAACTGGCCAGAGCCAGCCACATGCCGCCAGGTGGCTCCAGCCTGCTGCCAGCATGGCTCCCAACCCTTGGGGCTAGTCAGGCTGCCAGCTTGCCAGCTGTCGTCATGACCTAGCATTCGCCAAGAGTGAGGCTGAGGGTGAGCATCTGACTGCTGCCCGGCAGAGGCAGCCTGCCGCCACGGCTTCACTGCCTGCCCACGCTGAGCCGCGGGGCTGGTGAAGCAGGTGGGGGGCTGCTGCCGTTGGGCGTCTGGCTGCTGAGGGGGCGGGGGGCTGGCGGCCAGCAGGGCCTCTGGGTGGTGGTGGAGGGTCCAGGGCAGCCCCCCCCGGCCTGGGTAGGGGAGGAGGGAGGCAGGGGGGGCGGCACAGCTGGGTGGGTGGGAGGGGGAGGCGGCACTCAGAGCAGGCATCGGGGGGTGGGGCTGCCTGCTGCTGCCTGCACCAAGCAAAGGCAGGGAGGGGGCAGGCTGCTTTGGAGGTGTCAGGGACTTGTCAACCCCAAAGCCTGGACCCTGCTGCTGCTGTTGCTGCTGCTGCCACGCCTGCTGTTGCTGCTGTTGCTGCTGCTGCTGCTGCTGGTGCTGCTGCTGCTGGGTGGGCCAGAGACGCTGGTGGTGCTGCAGGTCGTTGGTGGCTAGGTGGGGTTCAAGCTGCAAGCCCTTGTGTATGTCCAGGAGGTCTGCTGCTGCCGTGGCTGCCCCATTGGTCCCCTGGGTCCAGGTCAGGGGGCTGTGCCGGGGCGTAGATTGCAATGAGCGCGGGGGCGAGCCAGCTGGCTGCTCTGTGTTGTAAAACATGGTGCGGATGGTAGCCTGAACAGTGGCAGAACGGCAAGGCATTGGGAGTGAGGGTGAGGGTGAGGGTAAGGGTGAGGGTGAGGGTGAGGGCGAGGGCGAGGGCGAGGGCGAGGGCGAGGGCGAGGGCGAGGGCGAGGGCGAGGGCGAGGGCGAGGGCGAGGGCGAGGGCGAGGGCGAGGGCGAGGGCGAGGGCGAGGGCGAGGGCGAGGGCGAGGGCGAGGGCGAGGGCGAGGGCGAGGGCGAGGGCGAGGGCGAGGGCGAGGGCGAGGGCGAGGGCGAGGGCGAGGGCGAGGGCGAGGGCGAGGGCGAGGGCGAGGGCGAGGGCGAGGGCGAGGGCGAGGGCGAGGGCGAGGGCGAGGGCGAGGGCGAGGGCGAGGGCGAGGGCGAGGGCGAGGGCGAGGGCGAGGGCGAGGGCGAGGGCGAGGGCGAGGGCGAGGGCGAGGGCGAGGGCGAGGGTGAGGGTGAGGGTGAGGGTGAGGGTGAGGGTGAGGGTGAGGGTGAGGGTGAGGGTGAGGGTGAGGGTGAGGGTGAGGGTGAGGGTGAGGGTGAGGGTGAGGGTGAGGGTGAGGGTGAGGGTGAGGGTGAGGGTGAGGGTGAGGGTGAGGGTGAGGGTGAGGGTGAGGGTGAGGGTGAGGGTGAGGGTGAGGGTGAGGGTGAGGGTGAGGGTGAGGGTGAGGGTGAGGGTGAGGGTGAGGGTGAGGGTGAGGGTGAGGGTGAGGGTGAGGGTGAGGGTGAGGGTGAGGGTGAGGGTGAGGGTGAGGGTGAGGGTGAGGGTGAGGGTGAGGGTGAGGGTGAGGGTGAGGGTGAGGGTGAGGGTGAGGGTGAGGGTGAGGGTGAGGGTGAGGGTGAGGGTGAGGGTGAGGGTGAGGGTGAGGGTGAGGGTGAGGGTGAGGGTGAGGGTGAGGGTGAGGGTGAGGGTGAGGGTGAGGGTGAGGGTGAGGGTGAGGGTGAGGGTGAGGGTGAGGGTGAGGGTGAGGGTGAGGGTGAGGGTGAGGGTGAGGGTGAGGGTGAGGGTGAGGGTGAGGGCGAGGGCGAGGGTGAGAGGGAAAATGAGAGGGAAAGTGAGGGTGAGATGAAGGGTAAGAATGGGGGGTAAGAGTGAGGGCAAGGGTGAGGGCACAGCTGAGGTACACACAGCAAGGCTTGTACAAGCTTGCTGCTGAGGTATGTTGTGGTAGGCGACCATGACCATGTGTATGCCATGTATAGGCCATGTGCATGCCATGCGATGGGAACTCCACACAGACAAAAACACCGTTTTGTAGTGGTCCACAATGAGTGTTCGACTGCAATGAAGGCTCAAGGTTGAGGGCCAAGGTGGCTGAGGTATGTTGTATCCGACCACTGTTGCGCCCAGGCACAAAAGGAAACTAAAGGGTTCACGTCTCAATGACCAGGAGTGAGAGTGTAGCAGCCAGGGTGAGGCATGCTAGGAGGCACCTCAAGGGGGTTCCCAGGCAAGGTGAATATGAATGGTTCTGAGTAACCTAAAGAATAATAAGTGTGAGTAAGGGAGAGAAGCTGTAGCAGCACACAATGGTACACGACAGTGAAGGCCTGGGGGCTGGAGGCTAGGAGCATGGCAGGCTCAGAGGTGGGGCTGAGCTGTGATGTTGCTTGGAGGGCAGCTGGGGTGCAGGGCGCGTAAGTGCAGTTGTGATGTGGCTTGGCAGCGGAGCGTGCAGCTGGCCAAGCCCTACCTGCACGTCTGCTGAGAAGCTGTCCCAGTACCAGGCCTTGAACAGCTGGAACGCCACCTTCTTGCGCTTGATGCACGCCCGCAGCACCTCTGTCCGCCGCCTGTGAGTGAGGATGATGGAGCAGAAGGTACAGTGACGTGAAGGGTTGTGTGGGATTGGTGATTGAGGGGTGGGGAGGTGAGCTGAGGTCAGGCCATGCCACCTGATGCGATTCTGCTGCAGCTGCACTTTTACTACATGGCACTATGTGGGCAAAGGTTCATACATAGTGGCTGGGGCAGTGTAGGTATAGCGCGGTACCTCACTTGCTCATGCTGCTCATGCCCTCCAATCTCAAGTCGTCAAGTCTGTTCCCCTTTGATGGGGAGATTCAATGTGAGATCTGACAGCGTTCTTGTGTGACCCACCCACTGATACTTGTGCCAGTTGGCCCTCACCTCGTAGCTGATGTTGCCACATGCAGCCGCTCGATTCGACCCCAACCAGCCTGATTGGCCATGCCATGTGGCCTAGACATCCACGTTGACAAGCTACCCACCAGCCTGATCCAATGCCTCACCTGCTTTCCCTGGCTTCCTCCAGCCACCTCGTCAGGCTGCCTTTCAACCGCCTGTGATCCCTGGACGCCATGCACCTCCTCTCAGCCGTTCTCCTCCACCGGCGCTCTGCCGCCACTCCCCTCCATCCCCAAAGCGCTGCTTGCTGCAGCCTAGCCCCTCGCCTGCCCACTGCCCTCAATATTGCCTGCTGGCACCAGTGGCTGCGAGTGGTGCAGACCATCCAGGCCAGCAGGCATGCACGCATCCGGCAGCTGCTACGTCGCTGCTGAGCAGCAGGGAGGAGGAGGGCTAAGCGGGGCATCAGAGGGATGGTGGAGACAGCGGGCCAGGCAAGCCCAGCTGCTTGCTTGAAACCAAAGGTGCGGGGCAAGCCGCGGTGGGCTGTGCTGGGATCAGCCAAGGCTCCAACCCCACCTGCTGCCTGCAGCAGCCCAGCTTGCAGCTCTGAGTCATCTGGGTGGCACAGCCCTGACCCAGGGACCTGGCACTGCATGAGTGGGGTAGGCACAGGCATGCACCACCCACAGGCTGCGCGTGTGTGTGCCGTCCAAGCTGCCATACTGTAGCCCAGCAACTGGAGGTCCCTGCTCTGCCCCTGCAACTCTGCAGCTCCACACCGCTGGGCTAGGTCACGTACGAGCTGCTGCCATGCCTGCAGGCAGGCTGCTGCGAGGCGGTGCTGGCGCTGAGCAGCTAGGCTGGCAGCAGCCTGGGTGGCAGCAGCGAGGAGGGCCGCGGCTTGCAGCCAGGCGTGTAGGGCAGAGGCTAGCAGGCAGCGCTCGTGATGCTGGGCCAGGCGCATCAGCTGGGAACGCCCAGCGCAGTAGAGGGAGGTGAGCTGCAGCAGGTGTGGTCAAGTACAGTCGCAAGGATTTGTGCGCATGGTAGTGGCCATGTATTTGCTTTGTGTGTGCTGAAGCATTGTGTCCATTCATCAGCTGGCTGCGTATTGCCGCAGATGGTCATGGTACATTGTGGAGGGTGAGGGTGAGGGTGAGGGTGAGGGTGAGGGTGAGGGTGAGGGTGAGGGTGAGGGTGAGGGTGAGGGTGAGGGTGAGGGTGAGGGTGAGGGTGAGGGTGAGGGTGAGGGTGAGGGTGAGGGTGAGGGTGAGGGTGAGGGTAAGGTTGAGGGTGAGGCTTTATCAAGTCATATTCAGTATCACATACTCTTTGTTGCGCTGTAAAGAGCTTGTGCTCCAAGACAATGCAAGGTTGTAGGTGGGTGGAAGTACTTGCCAGATGGTGTAAACAGCTTTTGCTGGGCAGCAACTCACATGCGACCATGCCATGAGGCAGCTGCTGAGTAGGCGCTGCTGGCGCTGAGCAGCTAGGGTGGATGCATGCAAGCCTGTGACGCGGCTTGTTTCACAAGAGCTGCGCCATGTGGCCCAGAGCCCAGCCAGCTGCCTGTGCTGCCACCGCCCCAGCAGCCGAGCAGTGCAGCGGCTGGAGGCAGCAGCCTGGCGAGCCAGGGAGCTCCAGGCTGCCATGCAACGGTGCAGAGTGCCTGCATGTGTTATACAGTGGATAGGGTGAGGTCGCGGCGTGTCCACTGTTGGGCCATGTGCTGCCAAACTCTTGCATAATGATGGTCAAGTGGGGATTGAGAAGGGCGGGATAAACCAGGGTATAGCAACCCTGTTTTTAGCTCAAATCTATGAACTGGGTCAGGTCAGTTCAGTTCAGTTCAGTTCAGTTCAGTTCAGTTCAGTTCAGTTCAGTTCAGTTCAGTTCAGTTCAGTTCAGTTCAGTTCAGTTCAGTTCAGTTCAGTTCAGTTCAGTTCAGTTCAGGTCAGGTCAGGTCAGGCTCCCCCTCTCTTCAAGGCCAGGCGCTGGGTCTTTCCCTGCTCCTCCCTTCTTGGCACCCACTGCGATTCTATGACCCTTCATCATCATCCACCAGTTCCACCAGTGCCACTAACCACATAGCCGCCTATGCAGCAGCGCTTGCGTGCAACTCCGGAGCCGCCGTGCCTGGTTGGCATGTTGTCGCAGCAGCAGCACCCCTAAGGTCTGCAGCCGCATCGCCCTCCAGCCCGCCACCTGGGCCACTGCCCGCCGCTCTGCCTGCCCCTGGTGCCACGCACAGAGCCAAGCTGAGAAGGAGGAGAACAGCAGGTGGTGGGCAGCGGAACGCTGCAGGTTGGCCAGGCCCTGGTGGCGGAAGGAGATCAGGCCGGTCCAGGCTTGAAGCAGCTGCAGGGCAGGGAGTTGGAGGAGGCACAACAGCAGCAGCAGCAGCAGCAGCAGCAGCAGCAGCAGCAGCAGGCGGTCAGGCGGCATAGCATAGATGGAGCAGCAGCAGCAGCAGCCGTGGCAGCCAGGAGGGGCAGTGCACACATGAGGGTGACAGCAGTTGTAGGGACACAAGCAGGGAGGGCCAGTGCAAGTGTATGTTTAACGGTAGTATCATCAGCAGCGAAGCCTTGAGACCAGAGCATAGACTAATGACCCTAATGATAAAATATGTAACGCCTGCAGGAACATAGGCAGGAGGGCAAGTCGGGGCTGTGGGGCTTGCATTTGCACATCACAAGCTCACCATGCGGAGCTTGCACCTGGCCACCTTGGCCACCAGCACCGCAGCAGCCCTGCTCTTGGCCACGGCCTCCTGCCAACCCACAAGAGCTGTGCGACCCAGCCCCTGGAGCCTCACTGCTGCCAGTGCCTCAGCCTGCTGCCTGGCTGACCTACTGCCTTGGGCTGCATGGACCCAGGCCACCAGCGTGGCCTGCTGCCGGGCCTGTGCTTGCTGGTGCACGTGGCGAGCAAGCAGGCAAGCGTGGGCGCGGCGCGTCAGGGCAACCCAATACCATGCGTGCAGGGCCTGCGGGACAGGGTGGGCAGTTCAATCTAGTGCATGGCAGGCAGTGCTGGCGCAGTGCTGGCTGACAAGGTGTGGATGGATGAGCAGTATGCTGCAGCTCCTAGAAGTGCTCAGCTGAGGCATCAACTGTAGGAAATGTATGCGATACAGAGAGGTATTGAGGCAAGAAAGAGCTCTCAGAGGCACTTAGCTGAGATGTCTGCCTATGAGTGAGATGACTGTTTGCCCGCCCCGCCCCGCCCCGCCCCGCCCCGCCCCGCCACTCACATCGCTAACAACATCATGTAGGTGCTGTTGGTACAGGTCATCCGCATGAGCCACTGCCACCTGCCCACACAGCACATGCACCATGCACAACATGCAACGTGACGTATTTGAGGCTAGGTGTGCTTGCATACATGAGAATGCTGAGGTGGTCACATGAGGCTAGGAAGGTCAGACACATGCTGATGTGGAGGGTGGGCGTGTTAGGCCTCCAGTGTGCAATTCAATGGGTGTGGCCAACTCAGCGCTGCCAGCACCTGACTATGGCCCCCTGTCAATAAACAAGGAGCCTCAACTCCTGACGTGGCTGGATGAGGTGAGGTGCTGGATGCTGTGCTGGATGCTGTGCTGGATGCTGTGCTGGATGCTGTGCTGGATGCTGTGCTGGATGCTGTGCTGGATGCTGTGCTGGATGCTGTGCTGGATGCTGTGCTGGATGCTGTGCTGGATGCTGTGCTGGATGCTGTGCTGGATGCTGTGCTGGATGCTGTGCTGGATGCTGTGCTGGATGCTGTGCTGTGCTGTGCCAAGTGGCAGGTGGAGGTCAGGCGCACAAGGGGCGCACCTGGCCCTCCTGCACGCTCCTGGTCCAGGCCTGCCAGCACTGCGCCAGCCGCCGCCACCCCTGCCGCCGACCATGCCGCCCCAGCACCTCACGAACTCGGCAGCAATCAGCAGTGGCGGTGTGCCATGCGCTCCAGGCCACCGCCATCAGCCACCTGCCACTCTGCCAGCTGTCAGCCCCTGGCCCTGGCCCTGACTTAACCAAGGTCATGAGCCCGCCAGGGGGGTCAGGCGACAGCTGCTGCTGCTGCTGCTGCTCCTGGTCCTCCTCCCTCCACTCCCATTGCTCACGCAGCAGAGGTGGAGGCAGTGGGGCATGCAGGGCTGTGTCTTCACAGGCCCACCGCCACATCAACCCCAGCCCCAGTCTCAGACATGCCAAGGTGCTAGGCTGCAGGGCGCCCAGCTGGCACTCTCTGTGCTGCACCGCCTGCTCACTGAACTGCAGCCAGGCCCTCAGGGCTGCTGCTGCAGCGGCTGCCACCCTGCGCCGCTCCACCCCTTCCAGCAGCTGCCTGCCCGCACCATGTGCTGCTGCCAGCGCTGCCCACTGCCGCAGCACCGCAGCCTTCCTGTGGCCCTGGACGTGGACCAGCACCTGACGCCCTAACAGGCTGCGGTGGGCCAGATGCTGCCAGGCGGCCAGGACTGCTGCTGCCTGGTGCCTGCGCTGCTGCTGCTGCAGCCTTCCCAGCTGCAACCGCAGGTGGTGGGCAAGGCGGGCAGCAGCAGACCAGGTGTCCAGAACTGCCCGGCAGCGCCTACGCTGGGCTGTGGTCGAGCAGCGTGCTAGCACAGCGGCCTGGGCACGCCGCATGTTAAGCGTGGATTGCCAGCAGCCCAGGCATTGCTTGAGCAAGCCCAGTCGGTGTTGCCTAACGAGGCGCTCGCCAGAGGCAGCCAGGCTCTTACAACCAGCAGCTCGCCCAGCCCAGGCGCGCAACACGCGAGCAGCAGCAGCCCGCTGGCAGGCCATGGCCAGGAGCAGGGCAGCTTCATGGCGTGCATGTCCTTGAGCAACAACCTGAATGGAGGGGTGGCAGGTGCAGCTCAGAGGTGGTGGAAGAGTCTGAGGAGCAGCCGAGACACATATGATACAACAGGCCAGGGGCCAGGGGGGGCCGCTGCCTTAGCCAGGTGACAGGTGCGTGCGTGCATGCATGTTGCGGCACTATTACCATCATTATCACCACTCGCCAAAGCCACAACCACAGCCACCACCATCATCGACAACGGCGCTGTTGCCACTGCCACCACCCACCACATCAGCTGCAACCACCACCACAAACACCACCACCACCAACAGCAGCAGCAGCAGCAGCAGCAGCAGCAGCACTGCATTAGCTGCAGCCACCACCATCACCACTGTCCAACCTCCACCTCCCCAGTCTTAACACGGCCTGGCGCTGCCTGGCTGGCCTGCCTGGTCACTCACCGCTCCCCAGCCCGCAAAGGCAGTGGACAGCCGCCGTGACAGCGCGCGCTGCCACAGTGCCAGGCCACGCTTACGACGCGAAACCTGAAAGCAGTGTGAGGCCGCCAAACCTGAACAACTGTCAATCTGAATGTCAGTAGCTGACCCTACCCAAGAGAGGGATTGCTGCACATGGAATGGCGGCAACATGGTGGCTTCCTGGGTGTGTGGGGTGCACGGGGTGTATTTTAAGGGGCATGCATTGTTGTGAGGAGTACATTAGGAACGTTTAGCTTGCAAGCTGGCTGCTGAAAGCCTGGGGCGGGGGTCCTTTGGCTTGTTTGGCCGGAGCGCCCTTTGGTCGGAGTGCCTCAGCCTAGCTGCACCTAGCTCCTGCAAGAACAGGTGTCTCAGTCCCTCAAGGCCGCAGTACTAGGTGCTGAACTCTTGGCTGCTGTACCAGAGATGACACAGCAGCCAAGGAGCCAGGATGGCGATGACAGATGGTGCCAGGGTCAGCCCCAGCGGCAGCCTCAGAGCCCCTCCAGGCCCCAGTGGCCTAGTGGCAGCCTCAGTGCAGCAGCACCACCACCACCAGCACCATGACGCTGATTGAGCCTGTCTCACCGCTGACACGCAGCCCACAGCAGGGGTTGGCAGACGCAGCGGCTCTACAAGCACCACGCTACTCACTTGCCACATGTCACGTGGATGCGTGCAAGCAGTGACTCCTGATGTCAGGGTCAGGAGGGCAGCCAAAAGCCAATGCACCACAAGTGATGGAGCCCTCTTCTAGTGCTAAGGCTCAGAACAGGGGAGTGCTAGTTAACCGTCGGACCGCTAGTGACTGACGACCCAGAGGAGGAGAGTGCTGGCTGCCGCAGTCTGCGCGCGCTGCCAAAGTGCCGCTGACGGGGGTCCTTTGGCTTGTTTGGCCGGAGTGCCCTTTGGCGGTGGACAGCCGCCGTGACTGTGCGCGCTGCCATAGTGTATGACCATGACCATGTGTATGCCATGTGTATAACCATGTGTATGCCATGTGTAGGCCATGTGCATGCCATGATCATGGGAACTCCACACAGACAAAAACACCGTTTTGTAGTGGTTCACAATGAGTGTTCGACTGCAATGAAGGCTGCAATGAAGGCTCAAGGTTGAGGGCCAAGGTGTTGGCTGCTGCAGTCTACCAAAGCTCCTAGGGTACAGGCGTGATGCCCACGAGTTGGCCTACCTTGCCCTGGGCCATAGCGAGCCAGGCTGCCAGAGCGTGACCCAGGACCTGCTGCTCCAGGCGTTGCTGCAGCAGCTGCAGGCAAAGGCGGCCCCCCTGGTGCAGCTCCACCACGCCCTGCGATCGCGCATGGCTGCAGCTCACCAAGCACCGAACCCAATGCCCGGCCACTGTGCTTGTCAGGTCAGGTGAACACAAGCACGTCATGTTTGCATGCTGCTGTCGAACACTAGCACCCCACCACATGCACCAGCACACTGTGTTGGCAGGGCGGGTCAGTGCTAGAGCATGAGCATCAGTGTCAAACTCGTTGACGGCGGCCCCCCTGCCTGAGTCGGACCCTAGCCCCCTTGAGCCTCACCCGCCACCCTCTCAGGGCTTGGCGCTGCCTGCGACCACAAGTGCGCCACATGCCCTTGACCAACAGCGCAGCGCAGCGGGCAGACGCGTCCACCCTTCCCCTCCACGCCTGCAGCACGTGGGCCAGCTGCCGGCCCGCCCTGCGCCCTGCTGCCTGCCGCACCAGACTGCGCCACAGACGCTTGCGACCCGTCAGGGAGATCCAGGCGCAGACGACTGCACTCAACAGGTTGCGCATATGCCCCCATGCAGCAATGGAGGTTTTGACATATGGCAGAGCACGGCAGACATTCAGTCGCAGCGGCAGCGGCAGCGGTGGCAGCAGCAGCGGCAGTGTCATGGTGTGCATTGGACCGCTTCTAAGCTCGCACACAAAGCTGTCAGGGTGTCACCTGCTGTCAGGGTGTCCGCCCTTTGGAGGTGCGGGAACGAGTGACATCGCCTCCTGGGTATCAGTAGGAGCTCAGCAGGTGTGAGCTGATATGAGCCTAGTGGCGCAATGCCTCCGAGGAAGCGGCCCAGTGTCATGGTGTGCATTGGCCCGCGTTCAAGCTCGCACACAATGCCCACCTGCTGTCAGGGTGTCCAATGCGCGCCTGCGCCACAAGGCCGCCACAGCAGCGGTGAGCATGCGGCGCCGGGCAGCCCTGGCTGCAGCCAGCTGGGCCTCCCTGGCCCGCACCACGTTGAACAGCGCCACGATCTCAGTGTTCATCTCTGCTCGCAGGTACTCCACCTGTCAGGGAAGCACGGCAGCCTCAGCCTCAGCCTCAGCCTCAGCCTCAGCCTCAGCTTCAGTGTCAGCCTCAGCCTCAGCCTCAGCCTCAGCTTCAGTGACAGCCTCAGCCTCAGCCTCAGCCTCAGCCTCAGCCTCAGCCTCAGCTTCAGTGTCAGCCTCAGCCTCAGCTTCAGTGTCAGCCTCAGCCTCAGCTTCAGTGTCAGCCTCAGCCTCAGCTTCAGGACTAGCACCCCGGTGCATCAGGCTCTAACCCGAGCTGTGTGCACGAAGGCCTACCTTGCTCTGGTTCCGAGTTTGGCAGTCTGCTATTGAGGTTGGTATATCCATGTTAAATTAGCTTGTTGGGCTGCCATCGAGATTGCATCCTTCAGAGGTGACGTGGGAGTGGGGCTTTTGAACAGGCCGATGTGCCGAGATCTGTGTTGTGAGGGTGGCCTGTGGGGGTAGTGGGTGCTGTGCAGCCGGCTACTGTGATCCACCCAACGTGGTCAGCCTGCTGCAAGGCACAGCCTATCCGCCCAGTCACCCCTGCAGCCCTGCAGCAGCCCAGTAGCCCTGCACCTGGCCCAGCGTCTCCAGCTTCAGGGTGGCTAGCTGGTGCGCCAGGTCGTGCACCTGGCCCTCCACACAGCTTCGTGCTGACTTCTCCACGTTGGCAAACCTGCCAGACACACAGTGCACAGCTCAGCAGGGTTTGAGGGCCGCTGCACACCAGAAGGAATGATTGGTGTAGCATCAGGGCAGGCAATCATTCATGGCCACAGTCATTGGGGTGCAGGTCCAGGTTGCCTACATCTCCCTCACCCCTTCGCCGCATCCCAGAGTGCCTCAGTACCTCAATGCTGACTGCCTGAGGTACTGTTTTAGGTATGTGAGGACAGTGCAATGAATAAAATGACAAGATAAAACGGTTTTCATATTTATATATGTACTGGACATCACTTGTCACTAGTCAGTGTGCCCCTTTAACTCCTGTTCTACTTCCTCCACAGCGGCAGAGGCGTCGGCAGCGGTGGCGGCAGCAGCAGTAGCAGCAGCAGCTGCCTCTCTTATCTACCCAGTGTATGGCAATGTAGAAGGATCTACCTAGTGGTGGCAGCAGCCACAACGGCAGCGTAGCAGCAGCAGCAGCTGTGCGGGCAGCAGGCACACCCGCTCCCCTCACCTCTGCATTTCATGCAGCAAGGCTCCTGACAGTTGCCTCAGGTTCTCGTCTTCGCTCATGTGCTCCCCCACCCTCAATTGCGTAACTCCCAAGCTGGGTAGCCAGCTGGTACTGCGCACAGCACTGCTGTCGGCCAGGGAGCGGGGCCTGGAAGGTGGCAGGAAGCTGCCATCCCGCATACCCTGCTGCTGCTGCTGCTGCTGCTGGCGGATGGCTGCTGCCGTGAGTTTGCTGCCCGGCTGGGCCAAGGGCTGTGAGGTATGAGAGGTGGCCAGTGGGTGGGGTGTAGTGTATGGGTGGGTAGGTTGCAAGGGGGCCGCCCTGGGCACCTGACCCACCTGGCCCACCTGACCTGTGCCTGACCCTTGGCTTCCAGGTACGAGAGCCACGAAGCTTCCTGCCACCTCATGGACAGGTGTCGGGACCATGGCTGGCTCAGCTATGGCTGCTGCCTGGCCGTAGCCACCAGCCTGCTGCTGCTGCTGCTGCTGGTCTGCAGCTGGCAGCTGTTCAGGAAGGGCTGGCCAGGTGGCCAAGGATGGGGGGCCAAGAGGGTGCAGAGCAGGCAGGGCCCTGCCAGTGAAGCTGCCTGCAGCCAGCCACACACACCATCAGCACCGGACTGGCAATGTACCCACCCACCCACCCCCAGCATGCTTCTTCCCTTGACTTTTGCCGTTCCTGTTGCTTGAAGTTGTTGCCGCTGGCAAGTGCCATCCATGTTGCTGTTGTCGCCTCCCAACTTGCGCAAGGCCAACGATATCAACCGAGGTACCAAGACTAGTCAGCCAAGATGTGAGCGCCGCCTCCATCACAGCTGTCATGCTCAGGTGGCAGTGGGCTGTGGCACGTCTGGCTGCAACCACATGTGCACTAGCATGCATCAAGGCTGGTCCCACCCTCGTGGGTGTTGGGCTTCAAGTTTCTACTTTGACTGTGTGTGGAGGCAGGGCTGTCTGCCTAGCAGCAAGGCCATGCTGTGCTGCTGAGGGTGATCAACCTCACCTGCCCGCACCAGCTCCACATCCAGCTGCACGTGTGGCAGACGGCGACTGCGGAGGGTCACCGGCATCCTGGACCACGGCTGCTGCCATGCCTTACTGCCAAACTCCACCTGCACATGGCCATACAATACACATGCAGCAGCAGCAGCGGCAGCAGCAGCGGTGGCAGCAGCAGCGGCGGCAGCACAGCCACACAGCAGTCTAAAGAAAGATTTGCTACTTACAGCAAAGTCAGGCATGATGTCGTGATGCCAGTAATTAATTCTGCAAGGCAGCCCTGCTTGCTGTTGGCAGGAGCTTGAGGGGCAGGCCATCTCTCCCCTGTGAGGGGCCTCACCTCCCACTGCTCCCACACACCGCAGCTGAGGCTGAAGAACAGCAGCTCTGGGGGCTGGGTGTGGCGGCGCGGTTGCAGGAAGCGCCAGCCAGCAGCTGGCGCCCGCAAGCCAAGGAAGGGGCCCTGAATCCCGGCAGCACACACTCAGCATCCCCTGGGGCGTCAGGCAATCCAGCCATGACTGCTCTCTTGCCATGGGCTGTGTAGGTGTGTAGGTGTCGTTAGGTGGACCCGGGCAGGTGGTGGGCAGCCCATGCACATGCAAAGTTTAGCAGACCCGGCACAGACAGGCAGGCAGCAGCCTGGTGCAGGCTGGTGAAGGGTGGTGCAGGCTGATGCAGGCTGGTGCAGTCACCTGGCGTACGACCTCCAGATGGCACTGCTCCTCCTGCACTCCTGCAGCCACCAGCTGCTGCTGCAGCTCCACGGCACCAGGTGGCCCCAGCTGTTTGCTGACTGCAAGGCTGGCTGGGCCCAACAACTGCAAGGAGTGGGTCAGCCTGGCACCCTCCAGCTCCACTGTGGCTGCCCCATCCTGGCTGCCGCCTCTTCCAGGCAGCTGGGAGGAGGCCACTCTGTAGGGCTGACCCTGCAGCCACCAGGATGTCGATGCAAACAGGTATCCATTGCTTGGCGTATGTGCTTCGTGGCGGGTGACACTGGCCAGGGCAGCAGGCGGTGTACCGCAGTGACTGCATCTGCATGCACTGTATTGCCTGCAATCCATGTGGACCTGGAGCCAGTACAGCCAGCTCACTTTCTGCAGCAGCAGCACCACATCCCCGCTGAGCAGGTCTGGCAGGGCGTGTTGGCCTGCTGTGAAGGGGCGGCCGCTCAGCGCTGCAAGCATCCAGGGGCAGTGTAGGCATGGACTGGCAGGTGTACACAGTAGCCCCTTCGCTTGCTAGCTGCGGTGAGCATCCAGACAGCAACCCTGATATCCCTGGGGCTGACTGACTAGACTGGTCACTACCATACGATCCCCTTCGCATCCCTTAGCATGTGCAGGGAGTTAACCTTTATACAGAGCAAAGATGTTATTGTAAGCTTGCTGCAAGCACTAGGGGACCTCACAGAACATGGCTCTCGCCTCAGGGCAGCAGCGCAGCCAGCAAACAAGTGAGCATGGCAGATGTTGTGTACATTGTGTACATTGTGGGGCATTCTTGAAGTAGAGTTGCTAAATATCTTGCCTGCTGTCTTGACATCCATCGTTGCCGCTTGTTTGCCCCAGCTACCGCCCTCCAGGCCCACATCTTCCTCGAGCCGAGGGAAGACCTCCGAGGTTCCTGAGGGTAGCTGACATTTTGATCTTCATAAATGTAGCACACGTTTACACAGGCGGAGTGCATCGGCGGACCTGGTGAAGAAGGTTGCTGCTGCGGGCTACTCTCGCAGGACTCAATTTGGAGTCCGCGGTACAGGCTATCGAGGCTGTCCGGAGAGCCGACATGATTCATGAAAGGTCAACAGCTCTCTTCGTAATCGCTTGTAGCCATCGCGTAGGAAATGAGTAACGGTGTGGCAGTCCACTCGGCGCGACGGTTGGCTTGGGAGCACGGGAACTTGATGAACTGCTCGCGTAGCATGCTGCTTCTCGTACATATAACATCCTACTTTGTATGCCAACGCCTACGTTGTACATCAACACTCCCCCTTTGCACTCACACCCGGCTGCAGCTGCAAGGCGCACCACATCAAGCTGGACACTCTGCCCATCTATGGCTTGATGCGTACTGCTGGCATGCCAGCAAATGCCACCTCAGAGGAGAAGTTCAGGAGTGGGGTGGTGAGGAGGGGTCGCAAACTCGTGCCCGGGCCCAAGGACAGCGAGGTGAGTGATCCTTGAGTGTGCTCAGGTCAGCAACTGCTTTGTTCGAGGCATATTGCTTGTGGCATGTTGCTTGTGGCACTATTGACTGATGATCTTTGGGTGCTGCAAGTGTATTGAGGCGCCTGATGTTGGCTGCAGTTGGCCAACCGGTGGAACGCTTTCCTGCCCAACATCGAACATGTCGGGCAGACATTCGCGCAAGTGGTGCACAATGACGGAGTCGCGGCCAGCCTGATGTTCACGCGCCCCAAGCCAGCAGAGCAACTTTGCATGGGCAAGGAGGAGGGCGCTGTCAACCCGCTTGCGCACCTTGACGCCGAGTGGCTGTGCTGCGACTTGGGGAAGACGAACATGGCGCTGTGGAGTCCGTGTGGCGACTCCTAGGGTCGCACCTAGGTTAGGGACACACACCGGTCTCTCACTCCTGTGGAGAAGTGTAGTGGCTCCACAGAAGGATAGGGATACAGGGAAACCTGTTGGACAAATTACTCACTGGGGCACTGGGAATACATGGAAACTTGTACATCGACTTGTACATGTGCCGGTCTAAAGCAAAAAAAAGACAAACAAATCGTATGATGGACAGCGGCGGCCGCCAGGGCCTCACAACCAAGGCAGGGGGTATGATTATCGCCGACACGAGGATTACCGGAAACGCGGACATGCCACTCCGGCTGGCGCAGCAGCGGTAGCGGGAGTTCCCCCTGAATCCATTGGCATATTCGCCAGCAGTGGCTGCAGGTTTAGACTCTCAGCAGGACAGCCCGGAACCAGCACATGTATTCCCTACAACTAGGGGGCTGAGTTACCTGAAACTCAGGATTGGATTTCCGGGCCAATATCTAATCCCCTTTAGAAGGTGGGGCGATAGACGTTGTCATGAAACACATCTCGTTATGCCTAAGCTGCTGTGCCTGGGCCTTGGGTGCTCGGTCCCTCAGCCTCTTGAAGCCCAGGCCAGGGTGCTCCTTGCCTAGGGCCGGTGCCCTTGCTTTGTATGGCCCGTAGCACAGCTCCACAGCTCCACTTCATCGAGCACGCTTGCATCATGGAGGAGGGGGAATAGAGGAATGAACTTCAGGTTGCACAGCATGACACTACTACAAGTCTCAAGAGTGTGACCCATCATGTTGCTACAGGCTCCATGCTCGCTTTGCCCTTGCTTAATCGAAATGGTTATCGCGCCGGCATGCTACTAGCCAACTGCTGCCCACTCCATACGTTGCCCACTCCTTACATTGCCCACTCCTTATGTTGCCCACACCTTATGCTGCCGTGTCTGCCCTTGTTGCATCCGAAAGTCGGGCCAGCCTGGTGCATTGCAGTTGCCAGGGCTGAGGGCTTGGCTGGGCTGAGATGCCCGCTGGCCTGCAGAGCTGGATGATGCGCAAGGCAGCAAGGTGTGAGTGGTGGCTGCAGCTGCCTGGGTGCTGGGGACACCCAGAGAGCCACGCCGCCACTGGCCAAGCCAGGCACTCCAAGCCCTCCCCACAGAGTCGGCATGGCTTCATGCCACACCTACCATTACGGCTCCTCTAGCCACAGCTTGCCGCCGTCATATGTCCCAGGGTCAGGACGTTTTTGTGCCCACGGGCCGCCCCTCACAGGGTCCCCCAGAGGCATGTCTGCACTCAGGTTCCAGGGGTGCCTGCACTGTATGCCCCGCTCTGTCTTGTGCACGCTGCAGCAGGGCGCTTGCCACCTGCAGGGCAGCAGGCATTACCCGGGGGAGTAACTCCAGCAAGCAATGTTTGACCATGCTGTGCGTTGGCAAGTGCATGTCATGATGATAATGAGGAAGAGGAGTCTATGAGGAGGATGAGGATGAGGAGGGTGAGGAGGAGGAGGAGGAAGAGGAGGAGGTTGGTGATGATGATGAGGCAAGGGCAAGGGTGACACAAAGCAGGGCCACACAGCGTTGCCTTTGCAGCTATGAGTCTACTTTGGCAACGCAGGTGCAGGGTGAGATCTGAGCTATGGCATTTGTAGTGTGGTGCACACGCCAAAGAGTGATGGTGGTGATGATGACTCCGTGTGATGAAGGGCCATGCTGGCCTGCAGGGGGAGGCTGCAAGCCCGCGTGTGCCATGAGCCTGTCACCTGTATGTCCTGCCAGGCTTGTTGACAGGGTGCCCGCGCTTCAGCGTCCACTCAAAGCCATGAGTTAGCAGGTCTGCAGCGCACTCAAGCGCAGGCAGGACAGCTGTAAGGTGGGTCAGGAACACACAGGCAGGCACCAACTGCAGCCGTCCAGCGTGGTGTGTGCAACAACACAGTCCACCTGAGTAGCACCTTGTTCGTCCACTCTTTAGGCTGCCAGTCTCACTGACACAGGATGCATGAACAGGATGGAGGTGGCTGGAAGGGTAGGGTTGAGGCTGAAACAGTTGGAATGAAAGCACAGCAGACCAAGCTAATGCCGGGAGCACAACCCGCCCCTAAATGTGGCTTCTGGTTGTTGGTGACGTTGTCCATATGCAGGTTGCAGTGCTGCTACCCTCCTGCCCCTAGAGTGGTGTCCTGGCTGAGTCGCACCTCTTGACCTGTTGATTAGCACCTGGGCAATCCTCGCCTCTGGGAAGCCGTAGTGCAGCTGCAACGCCTCAGCAGTCATGCTGACAAAATGCTGCATACACTGCAGTCATTACAGGGTCGATGGCACAACACACTGACGTTGATGAAAGCCGTGACAGCGGTGACGGCCACCGGCACAGCAGCACCATCATTGGTCAACCAGTCTGCAACAGGTCTCCTAATCCATGGGGTTCTGGGTGAGAGTGATAGTGGCACAATGGCGGCCCAGCCTCCATGGCTGCATGCCCTGGCATGCTCCTGACACCAGCATGAGCTGCAAGCACTGTGCTGTGCATCCTGCCATGCACTGATGATGACAGATGACGCTGCCGGCGAGGATGATGCTAACAAGGATGCTGCTGCCATTGATAATCATTCGCACGGCACTGGTCTGCCTCCATGCATGCCACTGACCCAGACCTGTAGTCCAGACCATGCTGCCCTGTTGTATGAGAGCCCCTGACGGAGAGGCAGAGAGTAGCTGCTCTGCATGCCTGGCCAGAAGCATTGCAGCAGCCTCACAAGCCCCATGCTGAGCCACTGACCTCGAAATGGATGGATGGATGGATGGATGGATGGATGGATGGATGGATGCCATGGATTGCCACAATGGATGCCCCTGTGCAAGGCCTGCTGCGTTGTACCAATGAAGGCTCAAGGTTGAGAGCAAAGGTGCTGAGCCACTGACCTGCTTTACAGGGCCAGGCAGGTGTGTGCCCAGCTCACCTCCCTCCACATAGCAGCGGTAGTCCAGCAGCACCAGGGGGTTCACTGTCTTCCGCCTCTTGGCCAAGGGCCGTTTGCTGACCAGACTACCGCCAAACCTGGTGCCACCCACCCACAAGCAGCAATTCTGGCCTACTTATGCCATGTGGAGAGCTGGACGACGAGCAGCAGCGAGGTTGCACATCCGGGACAAGACACACCAGGCCACCAGCCGCCATGCTGCCCAGTGTCCCTCTCCATAACGAGAAAATCACAGTTCGTTATATCCCCGTAATGGTCGGCGCTTCGAACGCTGCAATCGATGACTTGACGCGTGGATGGCCTCATACATGACTTCGCGTAGCATACCAAAAGAATGGCGACATTAGCGCTGACTCCCGTAGAAAAGTGCACGCCTTGACACAATTACTGGGAAAGTGCACGCCTTGACACAATTACTGAAAAAGTGCACGACTTGACCACCATGTCAGCCACCATGTGTGTGCCTTGTGTGCATGGCTGCAGCTGGAGGAGAACATGGCGGAGGTGTCCATAAAGCGTCATGGGCATGCCAAGCAGCTGGTGGTCTTCTTTGGAGCAGCTGGCATTGGCAGCAAGGGAGGATGGGGTGCTAATGCGATGCTGCGGGCCTGCTGCAAGGTGGTGTGCAGGCCCAGGGGCATAGGCCAGCGGCGGGGCAGGGTGGTGCTAATGGATGAGCACAGCACCACCTGGGTCAGCTCAGCAGTGAATTGCCAGCAGCCTTGTGAGAGGCACCTGATCAAACGCAGGCCACCAGGCCTGCAGACTGGAAGCCCCCAGCAGGGCAGGTGGAACCACGCCTGGTGCGCCCAGCCTGGAGCCAGCAGCGTGACCAGCCAGTGAGGGGCCTAATGTGGTGCCCGATAGTGGCCCCCCGCAAGCCCCCACAGGCCCCACGAAGCAGCCAGGCAACCACACAGCCAGCAGCCTCAGAGCCAGGGCCCAGCACTCCCCCTCCAGACAAGCGCAGCAAGGCTGACCAGGCAGCTGAGCCCACCAAGGGCACAGGCAAGGCCCAGGGCAAGGCTGTCAAAGCCAAGCCAGCGCCACAGCCAGGCAGGTGGCTGGACAGGGACTGTGACGCAGCATTGAACATGCAGCGCATAGGGGAGAGCAAGTGGCGTCCACTGGAGCTGTGCTACTGGCCAGAGCAGGGGAAGCTGCCAGCCAAGGGCAAGGAGTACCCTGGCCTGGGCTACAAGCGGCTGCGAGGGAAGCCACCCAAGACCCAGCCCGCTGTGGCACAGTAGTGTGTGTCCCCCCTTTGTTGAGCTGTTGTCAGCTTACACTTGGAGCATGCAAGACATTCCAACTCTACACAATAGCCCTCTGGGCCAGGCAATAGTGTAGGTGGTAGGCAACCATGACCATGTGTATGCCAAGTATAAGCCATGTGCATGCCATGTGATGGGAACTCCACACAGACAAAAGCACCGTTTTGTAGGGGTCCACACTGAGTGTTCCACTGCAATGAAGGCTCAAGGTTGAGGGCCAAGGTGCTGTTGGCCCCTTCCTCACCTGACAAACTCAAACTTTTGTGTGCCAGGCAGTAGTATTGAGTCTGTAGCACAGTACATCCACGAAAACATGAGACCCTGCAGGCCAGCATCAGAGCAACAACAACCGGTGGTCACACGCCAGGCATGAGGGCTGTGAAGCCAGCACCATGGAGCATTCCTTGAGTCAGAACGATCGTCCAACACACACATGGGGACCTGATACATAGTGGTATCCTACTAAGGATAAATTACAATCAAATGTGGTTGGAGTTTGTGTTTAGAAATGTACCTTACCGCACTTCCGCCCCACTCCGGTTGCTGGCACTTGTGAGCTACACATGCCACGTAACCGGCCTAGGCCTGCAGTCTGGATACCCCCAGCAGGCCAGGTGATCCAGCGGCTGGTGCCCCATCCACCTGCCCAGGCCCAGCCCCCCTCTGCTGCACCTGGCCCAGTACCACGACCCCAGGACCCTCCATGGGGCAGGTGGCTGGACCGGGCCACTAACTCGTGCCTCTACTTTCAGCGCTTTGGTAAGAGCATGCAGCGCCCTTTGGAGCTGTGCAGCTGGAAGGACCTGGAGGCTCTGCCTGCCATTGGCGAGGAGTACCAGCAGCTCTACAAGCTGGTCAATGACCGGCTGCCCAAAGGCAGGCAGCGGTTGCACCGGGCTGCATAGTTCTGGCGGTGCATTGATGGCCGGGCCCACAGCAACCCATAGGACCTCGTAGTTTACACAGGCTGTTACCGCTGTGAAGCCAGCACCCCTTGCATCTCACCCCCAATACTGCCCCACTCACATTCAGGTTGTCAATGAGTTTCACGGTACCTTGCTCATTCACAAACATGTTCTGCAAACAAGCACAAGCAATAGGCTTACCACGTGGCCACGTCAGTGCGTTTTGCATTCTCACGGGCACAGACAGGCATGGGCGCAAGCACGCCAGCAGGACTGCAGCAGCACAGGTGCTGTGTTCAGTAATGAAACACAAAATGTTCGGTCACCATCGGACGGCCAGGGTCTTAGTGAGGGTGTGGATGAGTCACCTGCCTATGCTGGCCCGTGCCTGAGCATGGCGGTCGCATTGACTTGTCAGCAGGTCATAAATGGCGCAGCGCACCACCTGCGTCTTGTTCAGCGTGTCCTACGCAGGTAGGAGCACATAGCCCAGGGCATGTCGGCACAGCAAGCAAAGCAAAGCTTGTGGTGCCCACCTGCCATCTGCATGGCTGACACTAATCTGTGGGACCACACAGAGTGCACTGTACATGCAAAGCCATACCCGGCTAGCAGTGCAGAGGTACAAGCCAATAACAAGAGAGCTTTGGCAATGGGTTGCAACAACCACTAGCCAGGCGCTAACGTGGACATTCACACTCTGATGAAGGCACTCTCCAGCAACAACTGCCCTCCCTGCTGCTGCCTGCCCCCACTGTTGTTGCTGCTGCCGTCTGCTCCCATGTGGGCTGATCTGCTAGCAGCCAGTGCACGTGCCTGCAGAAGGCTGATTGTCGTGTTCAAGTCTATGGCCACGTCACGCCGCCCCAGGTAGGCCAGCTGGTTCAGGCTCAGGCCCTGGGCCTGCTCCATCCACAGCCCGTACCACCAGATGTGCAGACCCGTATCGGGCATCACGGCGTTGACAGGGGCCAGCCAAACCTGTGGCAGCACATGAAAGGAGCCCAGCACACCTCACTGCTGCTTGTCGTGCGGCTGGCTTGCTGCTGCACATGGGTGCTGGAGCTCTTGTGGCATGTACATGGGCAGTAGCGGCTGCTGTCCTGGCTGGTGCAGTCTGCTTCACTGCCTCCCCAGCTGTGGTCCAGGTCCAGCCGGCTGCCCTCGCTGCCCTCCACCACACCCGCACAGGCATTGAGGCCTGGCCGGAGTGCCCTTTGGTCGGAGTGCCCTTTGCCCTTTGGTCGGAGTGCCCGGAAGACACTGCTACAGTGCCAGGTGGTGGCAACAGCTGCTGCCTGGTCTCTACTGCTGTTGGTCAATTTGTCACCTCGCATGCCGGACCCCTGACATGCCCTCAGCTGCCACTGCTGCTGCTGCTGCCACACCTCCTGCAGCCCCTGTTGCTGCCACTGCTGGTGTTGGAGATGCCAAGGCAAGCAGGCCTACCCACCTTGATTGCAACATCTTGCAAACCACACTCCTGGGTGACCTTGTCTAGGGCCACCAGGTGCTGTGCTCCTCTCACCGCAATGTTTACGGTGTCACACTTCCAACCAAAGCGCATGCGATGCTGCAGGGCACAGTAGGAGTGCAGCAGTCAGGGTGTGGGGTATGCCACACCAGAGCGGGTAGCGTGCATGTTGCTCTCACTAGCATCTTCATGCACCCTGAGTGTGGTCCATCTGTAAACTAGGTGGGTGTGAATGCCAGGCTGCCAAGGCAGAGCAGGGCTAAATGCTGCTCCATGTCACCTAGTGCTCCTTCTGTCACACCTTTTCGTAGGGAAGACACCAGACCTTGACAACAGCCCTCCTTCCAGTGACATGAGTGTCAGGCAAGTCTGCAATGACATGAAGGATGTGCTGGCAGATGTAAGCGTGCAGTAGCGTGGAAGGAAGAGGACACACACCGGCCCTCACCCGCATAGAAGAGCCATTCTGAGGTGGCGCCTATCTCCATGGCAAAGGTGTGGCCAAAGGCACGAGACTGACGCAACACATCAATCTTTGTAGAGCAACCCCAACACTCAGTGCAGTTTGGTTTTTGTTGCTTGATCTGGATATCGGCTTCTGCAGGGACAATCTGCTGCGACAGCTCTGAGGCTGGGCCATTCAAAACATCCGGACCCAATTCTTGCGGCCTGGCGGCCGCATCTCTATCTCGTGTTAAGTAACATGTAGCACAGAAGTAGCAGTCGCGAACGTGCGGCAAACTCTGCTCAATTGCACGACATTTAAAGATAGTGAATGGTGATGATGCGCAGCTGGTACAGCAAAGCGAGCTGTCTCACCTCTCCAGCAGTCACCGCAAACAGAAGCTGGAGGATGAGCACGACATGTAAAGACCAGCTGCGCCGCATGCTGTAACGGGGCTGTTCATGTTCATCCCGCTACAGCAACGTTCAAGCCAGTGCAGGACATCACAGAATGCAAACGGTGCGCGTGGTGCAAGGTGCAAGCAGACGCGAAACTAAACTTTGAAACTTTGACAATAACCAGGGGTGTAGATACAGGATGTACCTTCACCCCTGTATCCCTATCCTGCTGTGGAGCCCCTACACTTCTCCACAGCAGTGAGAGACCGGTGTGTGTCCCTAACCTAGGTGTCGGGACCTACCCTACGTGTCCCTAACCTATTCGCTAGAGCCCTACCCTATGCATGACTCTAGCGCACACACATCCCCTTTGTAAGGGGCAATCTGATTGTTTGGTTATTTAATGGCATGACACACATGTCACTATCGCTGCCGCTGGTGCCGTCGCTGCCACTTCCGGAGCAGGCCCTTGTCGCGCACGTCCACCCACTCCTGGCCTGGTCTGCCTGGGTTAGGCATGGCGGGGCGGCCGAGCCAGCTGCTGAGCTCGCGAGGGCGGCCCGGCCCGGCTGCAATGCGGCGGATGTTCAGCGCGGCTGACACGTCTCGGTCGTAGAACCTGCGCTTGATGACATTGCTTGTAGAGCACATCAAGCCCCGGATCCGGGACCGCGTCGCCATGCTGCGCACCGGGTGCAGCCACCTGCAAGGCAACATATGTCAATGCTCACTTGTAAGGTTGCCAAGTCAAGTCAAGCCATGTCTAGTCTAAACGGTGAAGGGCACAATCTAGGCTGGTGTGTGAGGCTGATATGTAGCTATGTAATGACTGCGCTCCTTCAATGCAAATGCACCTGAGGTCTCTCACCTGAAAGACTCGGCTTGACCTTCCACCACGTTGGTGCGGGCAGAGCTGACCCGGCTGGTCCGGAACTCATGCACCAGCACCACACGCCCGGGGAACTGCTTGCATGCCTCCCGTAGCATCTGCTTGACTGGCACACCCTTGCTGCCAATGCTGCCGCTGCCGCTGAAGCCTGCTGCCCCATAGGCCAGGGCCAGGGGGCGACCTGTGGCAGCTGAGTTGCAGCGTACCATGGCACCCTTGACAGTCTGCAGCCAATGCACACAATGAAAGACACATTGTGAGCTCAGGTAAAGACAAGCATTGTGAGCACACATACACATGTACATACTGGCACACATACTGGCTGCGGGTACGGCCTACTCACCTCAGCCCAGAACTTGGCCACCGTGCGCTGCTTGCCTCCGTACAGCCGAAACCTGGCGTTGGACCAGCGCCGCTTGGACAGCTCGGCCCACATGGCCGGCCAGGTGGCCAGCGTTGTGGCAGAGTACTCCCGGTACCGCTGCAGCGAGACGGTGTAGTTGGTGACTTGCGACAGCTCATCGTGTTGTGGCTGGATGCCGGCCATCCAGACCTTGGACACCTTGGCGTGCTCCGTGATGCCGCTCTGCCGGTAGTACTGCCCCGCAGTCAGGCTGCGCTGCCACACGGACTTCACGGCGCCGGAGGGGTACCGCTCCTCGTGAGCCACTGTCGCCATGTTGGTTTTCCCGGGGTCGCAGCCTAGCCAGTCGGCGTCCAGGTGCGCCAGTGGGTTGACAGCGCCCTCCTCCTTGCCCATGCTAGGCAGCTTGTCAGGCTGCTCTTCTGGAATGGGTCGCGTGAACAACACGCTGACCGTGACTCCGTCCGTGTGCACCACCTGCGCGAATGTCTGCCCGCGGTTGGGGTGGAGGGATGCGAGGTTGGGCAGGAAGGCGTTCCACCGGTTGGCCACCTGCAGCCAACATCAGCCGAAACAACACACTTGATATCACCCAAAGACCATCAGTGGATGGTGCCACAAGCAATATGACACAAGCAAGGCAGTGGCTGACCTGAGCACCATCAAGGTTCACTCACCTCACTGTCCTTGGGCCCATGACAATAACCAGCCCTCTTGTCCCTCACTAGGGCCTCCATTTGAGCCGGATCAGAAGTACCTACTAGCAGCCACTAGCAGCCACTAGCAGCCACTAGCAGCCACTAACTAGATCCGACTCAAACAGTGTGGGCTGTGTGGAGTAAACCAGCAGCGAATCGTCAGTCCTCGAACAACAGTCCTCGTCAGTGTGCAGGTGGCAGTGGCTACCAGCCTGGTATGGTCGCAGTCATCCTGGTGAGGTGACAAAAACCAGCCCAGACCAGATTTCCTGCCTAGACAACTTTGTGAATTACCAACTCTACCCTTGGCAAATATACGAGCTCTCTACCAGCTCTCTCCATATTAAGCAAGCCTTTGCACGGCTCCTGGCGCTCTACATCGGCGGTGAGCGCACAGCGGGTACCGGCTTTTACAGTGCCTGTGCCTCAGGGGTGAAGATACAGGATGTACCTTCCCCCCTGTATCCCTATCCTGCTGTGGAGCCCCTACACTTCTCCACAGCAGTGAGAGACCGGTGTGTGTCCCTAACCTAGGAGTCGGGACCTACCCTACGTGTCCCTAACCTATTCGCTAGAGCCCTACCCTATGCATGACTCTAGCGCACACACATCCCCTTTGTAAGGGGCAATCTGATTGTTTGGTTATTTAATGGCATGACACACATGTCACTATCGCTGCCGCTGGTGCCGTCGCTGCCACTTCCGGAGCAGGCCCTTGTCGCGCACGTCCACCCACTCCTGGCCTGGTCTGCCTGGGTTAGGCATGGCTGGGCGGCCGAGCCAGCTGCTGAGCTCGCGAGGGCGGCCCGGCCCGGCTGCAATGCGGCGGATGTTCAGCGCGGCTGACACGTCTCGGTCGTAGAACCTGCGCTTGATGACATTGCTTGTAGAGCACATCAAGCCCCGGATCCGGGACCGCGTCGCCATGCTGCGCACCGGGTGCAGCCACCTGCAAGGCAACATATGTCAATGCTCACTTGTAAGGTTGCCAAGTCAAGTCAAGCCATGTCTAGTCTAAACGGTGAAGGGCACAATCTAGGCTGGTGTGTGAGGCTGATATGTAGCTATGTAATGACTGCGCTCCTTCAATGCAAGTGCACCTGAGGTCTCTCACCTGAAAGACTCTCCTTGACCTTCCACCACGTTGGTGCGGGCAGAGCTGACCCGGCTGGTCCGGAACTCATGCACCAGCACCACACGCCCGGGGAACTGCTTGCATGCCTCCCGTAGCATCTGCTTGACTGGCACACCCTTGCTGCCAATGCTGCCGCTGCCGCTGAAGCCTGCTGCCCCATAGGCCAGGGCCAGGGGGCGACCTGTGGCAGCCGAGTTGCAGCGTACCATGGCCCCCTTGACAGTCTGCAGCCAATGCACACAATGAAAGACACATTGTGAGCTCAGGTAAAGACAAGCATTGTGAGCACACATACACATGTACATACTGGCACACATACTGGCTGCGGGTACGGCCTACTCACCTCAGCCCAGAACTTGGCCACCGTGCGCTGCTTGCCTCCGTACAGCCGAAACCTGGCGTTGGACCAGCGCCGCTTGGACAGCTCGGCCCACATGGCCGGCCAGGTGGCCAGCGTTGTGGCAGAGTACTCCCGGTACCGCTGCAGCGAGACGGTGTAGTTGGTGACTTGCGACAGCTCATCGTGTTGTGGCTGGATGCCGGCCATCCAGACCTTGGACACCTTGGCGTGCTCCGTGATGCCGCTCTGCCGGTAGTACTGCCCCGCAGTCAGGCTGCGCTGCCACACGGACTTCACGGCGCCGGAGGGGTACCGCTCCTCGTGAGCCACTGTCGCCATGTTGGTTTTCCCGGGGTCGCAGCCTAGCCAGTCGGCGTCCAGGTGCGCCAGTGGGTTGACAGCGCCCTCCTCCTTGCCCATGCTAGGCAGCTTGTCAGGCTGCTCTTCTGGAATGGGTCGCGTGAACAACACGCTGACCGTGACTCCGTCCGTGTGCACCACCTGCGCGAATGTCTGCCCGCGGTTGGGGTGGAGGGATGCGAGGTTGGGCAGGAAGGCGTTCCACCGGTTGGCCACCTGCAGCCAACATCAGCCGAAACAACACACTTGATATCACCCAAAGACCATCAGTGGATGGTGCCACAAGCAATATGACACAAGCAAGGCAGTGGCTGACCTGAGCACCATCAAGGTTCACTCACCTCACTGTCCTTGGGCCCATGACAATAACCAGCCCTCTTGTCCCTCACTAGGGCCTCCATTTGAGCCGGATCAGAAGTACCTACTAGCAGCCACTAGCAGCCACTAGCAGCCACTAGCAGCCACTAACTAGATCCGACTCAAACAGTGTGGGCTGTGTGGAGTAAACCAGCAGCGAATCGTCAGTCCTCGAACAACAGTCCTCGTCAGTGTGCAGGTGGCAGTGGCTACCAGCCTGGTATGGTCGCAGTCATCCTGGTGAGGTGACAAAAACCAGCCCAGACCAGATTTCCTGCCTAGACAACTTTGTGAATTACCAACTCTACCCTTGGCAAATATACGAGCTCTCTACCAGCTCTCTCCATATTAAGCAAGCCTTTGCACGGCTCCTGGCGCTCTACATCGGCGGTGAGCGCACAGCGGGTACCGGCTTTTACAGTGCCTGTGCCTCAGGGGTGAAGATACAGGATGTACCTTCCCCCCTGTATCCCTATCCTGCTGTGGAGCCCCTACACTTCTCCACAGCAGTGAGAGACCGGTGTGTGTCCCTAACCTAGGAGTCGGGACCTACCCTACGTGTCCCTAACCTATTCGCTAGAGCCCTACCCTATGCATGACTCTAGCGCACACACATCCCCTTTGTAAGGGGCAATCTGATTGTTTGGTTATTTAATGGCATGACACACATGTCACTATCGCTGCCGCTGGTGCCGTCGCTGCCACTTCCGGAGCAGGCCCTTGTCGCGCACGTCCACCCACTCCTGGCCTGGTCTGCCTGGGTTAGGCATGGCTGGGCGGCCGAGCCAGCTGCTGAGCTCGCGAGGGCGGCCCGGCCCGGCTGCAATGCGGCGGATGTTCAGCGCGGCTGACACGTCTCGGTCGTAGAACCTGCGCTTGATGACATTGCTTGTAGAGCACATCAAGCCCCGGATCCGGGACCGCGTCGCCATGCTGCGCACCGGGTGCAGCCACCTGCAAGGCAACATATGTCAATGCTCACTTGTAAGGTTGCCAAGTCAAGTCAAGCCATGTCTAGTCTAAACGGTGAAGGGCACAATCTAGGCTGGTGTGTGAGGCTGATATGTAGCTATGTAATGACTGCGCTCCTTCAATGCAAGTGCACCTGAGGTCTCTCACCTGAAAGACTCTCCTTGACCTTCCACCACGTTGGTGCGGGCAGAGCTGACCCGGCTGGTCCGGAACTCATGCACCAGCACCACACGCCCGGGGAACTGCTTGCATGCCTCCCGTAGCATCTGCTTGACTGGCACACCCTTGCTGCCAATGCTGCCGCTGCCGCTGAAGCCTGCTGCCCCATAGGCCAGGGCCAGGGGGCGACCTGTGGCAGCCGAGTTGCAGCGTACCATGGCCCCCTTGACAGTCTGCAGCCAATGCACACAATGAAAGACACATTGTGAGCTCAGGTAAAGACAAGCATTGTGAGCACACATACACATGTACATACTGGCACACATACTGGCTGCGGGTACGGCCTACTCACCTCAGCCCAGAACTTGGCCACCGTGCGCTGCTTGCCTCCGTACAGCCGAAACCTGGCGTTGGACCAGCGCCGCTTGGACAGCTCGGCCCACATGGCCGGCCAGGTGGCCAGCGTTGTGGCAGAGTACTCCCGGTACCGCTGCAGCGAGACGGTGTAGTTGGTGACTTGCGACAGCTCATCGTGTTGTGGCTGGATGCCGGCCATCCAGACCTTGGACACCTTGGCGTGCTCCGTGATGCCGCTCTGCCGGTAGTACTGCCCCGCAGTCAGGCTGCGCTGCCACACGGACTTCACGGCGCCGGAGGGGTACCGCTCCTCGTGAGCCACTGTCGCCATGTTGGTTTTCCCGGGGTCGCAGCCTAGCCAGTCGGCGTCCAGGTGCGCCAGTGGGTTGACAGCGCCCTCCTCCTTGCCCATGCTAGGCAGCTTGTCAGGCTGCTCTTCTGGAATGGGTCGCGTGAACAACACGCTGACCGTGACTCCGTCCGTGTGCACCACCTGCGCGAATGTCTGCCCGCGGTTGGGGTGGAGGGATGCGAGGTTGGGCAGGAAGGCGTTCCACCGGTTGGCCACCTGCAGCCAACATCAGCCGAAACAACACACTTGATATCACCCAAAGACCATCAGTGGATGGTGCCACAAGCAATATGACACAAGCAAGGCAGTGGCTGACCTGAGCACCATCAAGGTTCACTCACCTCACTGTCCTTGGGCCCATGACAATAACCAGCCCTCTTGTCCCTCACTAGGGCCTCCATTTGAGCCGGATCAGAAGTACCTACTAGCAGCCACTAGCAGCCACTAGCAGCCACTAGCAGCCACTAACTAGATCCGACTCAAACAGTGTGGGCTGTGTGGAGTAAACCAGCAGCGAATCGTCAGTCCTCGAACAACAGTCCTCGTCAGTGTGCAGGTGGCAGTGGCTACCAGCCTGGTATGGTCGCAGTCATCCTGGTGAGGTGACAAAAACCAGCCCAGACCAGATTTCCTGCCTAGACAACTTTGTGAATTACCAACTCTACCCTTGGCAAATATACGAGCTCTCTACCAGCTCTCTCCATATTAAGCAAGCCTTTGCACGGCTCCTGGCGCTCTACATCGGCGGTGAGCGCACAGCGGGTACCGGCTTTTACAGTGCCTGTGCCTCAGGGGTGAAGATACAGGATGTACCTTCCCCCCTGTATCCCTATCCTGCTGTGGAGCCCCTACACTTCTCCACAGCAGTGAGAGACCGGTGTGTGTCCCTAACCTAGGAGTCGGGACCTACCCTACGTGTCCCTAACCTATTCGCTAGAGCCCTACCCTATGCATGACTCTAGCGCACACACATCCCCTTTGTAAGGGGCAATCTGATTGTTTGGTTATTTAATGGCATGACACACATGTCACTATCGCTGCCGCTGGTGCCGTCGCTGCCACTTCCGGAGCAGGCCCTTGTCGCGCACGTCCACCCACTCCTGGCCTGGTCTGCCTGGGTTAGGCATGGCTGGGCGGCCGAGCCAGCTGCTGAGCTCGCGAGGGCGGCCCGGCCCGGCTGCAATGCGGCGGATGTTCAGCGCGGCTGACACGTCTCGGTCGTAGAACCTGCGCTTGATGACATTGCTTGTAGAGCACATCAAGCCCCGGATCCGGGACCGCGTCGCCATGCTGCGCACCGGGTGCAGCCACCTGCAAGGCAACATATGTCAATGCTCACTTGTAAGGTTGCCAAGTCAAGTCAAGCCATGTCTAGTCTAAACGGTGAAGGGCACAATCTAGGCTGGTGTGTGAGGCTGATATGTAGCTATGTAATGACTGCGCTCCTTCAATGCAAGTGCACCTGAGGTCTCTCACCTGAAAGACTCTCCTTGACCTTCCACCACGTTGGTGCGGGCAGAGCTGACCCGGCTGGTCCGGAACTCATGCACCAGCACCACACGCCCGGGGAACTGCTTGCATGCCTCCCGTAGCATCTGCTTGACTGGCACACCCTTGCTGCCAATGCTGCCGCTGCCGCTGAAGCCTGCTGCCCCATAGGCCAGGGCCAGGGGGCGACCTGTGGCAGCCGAGTTGCAGCGTACCATGGCACCCTTGACAGTCTGCAGCCAATGCACACAATGAAAGACACATTGTGAGCTCAGGCCAAGCCATGGCAAAGACAAGCATTGTGAGCACACATACACATGTACACACTGGCACACATACTGGCTGCGGGTACGGCCAACTCACCTCAGCCCAAAACTTGGCCACCGTGCGCTGCTTGCCTCCGTACAGCCGGAACCTGGCGTTGGACCAGCGCCGCTTGGACAGCTCGGCCCACATGGCCGGCCAGGTGGCCAGCGTTGTGGCAGCGTACTCCCGGTATCGCTGCAGCGAGACGGTGTAGTTGGTGACTTGCGACAGCTCGTCCTGTTGTGGCTTGATGCCGGCCATCCAGACCTTGGACACCTTGTCGTGCTCCGTGATGCCGCTCTGCCGGTAGTACTGCCCCGCAGTCAGGCTGCGCTGCCACACGGACTTCACGGCGCCGGAGGGGTACCGCTCCTCGTGAGCCACTGTCGCCATGTTGGTTTTCCCGGGGTCGCAGCCTAGCCAGTCGGCGTCCAGGTGCGCCAGTGGGTTGACAGCGCCCTCCTCCTTGCCCATGCTAGGCAGCTTGTCAGGCTGCTCTTCTGGAATGGGTCGCGTGAACAACACGCTGACCGCGACTCCGTCCGTGTGCACCACCTGCGCGAATGTCTGCCCGCGGTTGGGGTGGAGGGATGCGAGGTTGGGCAGGAAGGCGTTCCACCGGTTGGCCACCTGCAGCCAACATCAGCCGAAACAACACACTTGATATCACCCAAAGACCATCAGTGGATGGTGCCACAAGCAATATGCCACAAGCAAGGCAGTGGCTGACCTGAGCACCATCAAGGTTCACTCACCTCACTGTCCTTGGGCCCGGCCACACCATTCCTGAACTTGGGCAAGGAGGTGATGTCCCGTGGCAGCATGCCAGCAGCTTTCATCAAGCCATAAATGGCCTCGGTGTCCAGCTTGATGTGGTGCGCCTTGCAGCTGCAGCCGGGTGTGATGGCAGAGGGGGAGGGGGGGCGGTAGGGCCTGGTGTTGCGCTGCCCCCCAGCTGCCTGCCAGTCAGCCCAGTCAGCCTGCCAGCTGACGTGGGCTGCCTCCAGCTGCCTGCTGGTGTCCACTGCATGGCGCAGCAGACGGCCCCGGTTGACCTTCCTCTCAAGCCAGGCTTTGTCCACCACCACCCCCTGACGCAGCCCCAGCAACCTCCGCTGCCTGGCCACCTCCTCACGCATGGCAGGAGTAGGCACCACCCCACCCGCACCCTGTAGCCAGGTCACCACCTTCCCCTGCACACTGCGCACCACCCAGCTGCGCTGACGCTCAGTCCAGGCTGGACTGCCACCCAAGGGCAGCCCAAGGCGGCGCTGGTGCTCGTGGGAGCCAGCGATGACCCGGGCCCCAGCCAGAGCCACCGCTCGCTCAAGCCTGCGGAGGAACAGCTCGGTGAGGCTGTTGGCAAAGTTGGTCTCCAGCTTCCTTCCCACGTCGTCCACGGAGCCCTTGTCGTGCGGATAGCGAGGAACGGCGTCGAGACTGGCGTGGAGGTCCGGGTACGCGGTCAAGACATCCACCACTGCTTCGCTGGGCATGGACCTCTCGCTGACAGGAGGTAGCCCACGGCCGAGCTGCAGGAACAGGTTGCGGCCTGCCAAGTTCGGTATGACCGCGTCCAAGGCTGGGATGTCTTCGAAGGCCTCCTGGCCGCCCGGAAGCACAGTGACACGCGTGAAGAAGCTGCGCACCATGTGGCCAAAGAGCAAGCTTGCCAGCAGCGCCCTCATGCTGCAGGCCTTCACCCAAGCCTCGATTTGCGTGACGAGCCGCGCCTCGACCACTTCGGATGCCACGACCGCTCCTCTCTCCAGACCCGCAGCGGACACACCGGTCATCAAGGTGTGCAATTTACATTTCTTCGAATGCCAGGAATTGCTGTTGTGTCGGTCCCAGCGCGCTTCACCGCTGGCCTGCATACTCTGCTGCGCCTGGCTTGGCTGTGGCTGAGCCTCGAGCTCGCGGTCAACCTCACAGTCCGAGGCATCACGGTTACGTTTACGCTGCCTGTTTTGCTGCATTCAAGCTCTACAACGGCAAATTAATGCTATCTATGTATGCTACATGTTATGCGTTCTAAGGATGCGGTCTAAGGATTCAACCACCCAACTACCAACAAACTACCCTTGTTCCTCAATTCGCGTCACGGTTGCCATCGCCGAGGATTTCGCGGACACATCCCAGTAAATCACCAAGGCACCTAGCAGCAGCAGCAGCAGCAGCAATAGAAGCAGAGTCATCCCCGACCCAATTGTGCCCATTACACTATAGCTGCTGCCTGGCCTGTGCCTCAGCCGCCTAAAGCAGCCGACACAGCTGGAACACCCGGAAAACACAGAGGAGGGATGATAAGGACACCGCAGCAGCTGTGGCAGGAATGGGTTCAGGTGGCGTGGCAGGATTGGGTTCAGGTGCCGTGGCAGCTGACGTGCTGAGGCAGAGGGCGGGGGCAGTGAGGGGCACACAGCCTTCCTGGAGTGGGTCAGCCTGGCTCCCTCATGCCACCAGGCTGCCCCATCCTGGCTGCCGCCTCTTCCAGGCAGCTGGGAGGGGGCCACTCTGTAGGGCTGACCCTGCAGCCACCAGGATGTTGGTGTGACCAGGTGTCCGTAGCGTGGCGTATCTGCTCTGTGGCTGGCAGCACTGCTCCGGGCAGCAGGCGGTGCGCCGCAGTGACACAGGAACACGTTCACAACACAGCAAAGAAATACTGCATGTCAAAGAAACATCACTCAGCACATGTCACTGGCTAATCAAGCCACAGGTCTGTTAGACTTGGATAGTTCTGCCGGGGTCATGGCTTTGCTGTGCGTCTGGCCCGCCTGGCTGGCCCCCCCTGCTGCTGCTGCTGCTGCCTGCTCTGTCCCGCCCTCCTGTTGTGTTGTTGCTGCTGCTCTGCTGCTGGGCGCCTTGAACTGCTTGGGCCAGATGCGCCAGCTGCCTGGCAAGCTGCTGCCCAGCTGCTGCGTGCTCTGCGGGTGTGGGGGTGCGCTGGTAGGGGGTGCCTGGGGCACGCTGCAGCTGCTCCAACTGCCGGCCTGCCAGCTGCCTGAGTGATGACTGGATGGTACTCACAACAGAGTCTAGGGTGAAGCGGATTGCAGGACTGCAGCTCTGGGTTGTGTTGAGCAGTGGTGCCACTGCTTGCCTGTGAGCAACCATGGCTGCAGCATGCCAACTTACCCACTTCAAATGATCCTTCTTCTGACCCACTTAGCAGTTGTGGCTACCAGACTGGTAATGGTCGCAATCGTTGACAGGCTGACAGGACACAACTGCTGGACGGTCGAAAGCGAGTACGATTGTATGTTCCATTCACCCCGTCTAGGCGCCCTGCACGCCCGGCAGGCATCGCGTTGGGTGTCAGCCGGACATTCCATTTGTGCACAACCAGGGGCATCATTGAACATGCAGCGCATTGGGGAGAGCAAGTGGCGGCCACGGGAGCTGTGCTTCTGGCCAGCCCAGGGAGCTCTGCCAGCCAAGGGCAAGGAGTACCCTGGCTTGGGCTACAAGCGGCTGCGAGACCGCCCACCCAAGGCCCAGCAGCAGCAGCAGCCTGCTGTGGCACAGTAGTGTGTGCCCCCCCCCCCATTTGAAGCTGTCATCAGCTTACGCTTAGTGCATGTTTTGTCATGCCAACTCTACGGTGTAGCCCTGTCACAGGGGTCAGGCAATGTTGTAGGTGGTAGGCGACCGTGACCATGTGTATGCCATGTATAGGCCATGTGCATGCCATGCGATGGGAACTCCACACAGACAAAAACACCGTTTTGTAGTGATTCACAATTAGTGTGTTCGACTGCAATGAAGGCTCAAGGTTGAGGGCCAAGGTGTTGGACGGTCGAAACTTTAATCATGAAATGATTTGCTTACTGTTTACCTCGGCATGACATCTTAAGACTGATAAACAATGACAGATGAATTCAAATACGAAATGGCAGCCAGAAGCAGTCAGCCAGCAAGCATACTGCAATGGCTAGCGGTCCAGCAGCATCCCCTGACACGAGCAGTTCGAGGGACAACAGATGGAGCCTGAAAGAATAATCATTCCACCTAATCAATCAACTGACCCTCCTCCCAGTCAAGGCTCTGCTGCCCAGCAGCCATAGCAGGCGGCATCAGCTGTTGCAACAACCAAGGCACATAGAGGCGAGACCCCGTGCTCTTGTGCCACTCAACAGGCGGCTTCTGTGGCAGCAGCTCAATGCACGGTCTGACAGGAATGCTTCCAATGTCAGAAGCCTGACCTGTAGTAGACTGATCTGCGGCGTCGCAGCCATCGTGCACCCACCCACACTGCCCCTCCAACTGCCAGAGTTGGAATCACCACTGCCACCGCAATCAAGCCTGGGGACAACCCTGAGCTATCGCCATCGCTGCTGCTTGTGCTGCCTGCCTGGTCTGAGGGCAAAGCGCCTGGGAGGCCGCCATTGGTTGTGGGGCTAGGAGGTGGTGGGTAGGCCAAGGTCGGAGAACCATAGGCAGGTGGTTGCTGGGTACTAGGAGAAGGAATGGAGCCGTAGGCTGGCGTGGAGGACGTGGGGCCGTAAACTGGCGGCAGTTGAGGCAGCAGGGCAGCTGGTGCGTTCGATACGTCCGCGAGCAGCTTGCGGACCGCCACTGGCTGCGCACCCGACATTGCATCGGCCATGCCTACGACAAATGCACCGGACGAGTTGACGCCGCATCCTGAGGCGAGCCGATGCTGACAGCCAGGCTGTGCGCGAGGCAAGCCGATGCTGACAGCCAGGCTGTGCGCGAAGCAAGCAGAGCACAGTGCGGCTTGCCGGACTGGGTCTGACCGCAAGTCTTGGCAGATGCACACTCACCAAAGGCAGCTATGGGCACAACACCTGACGCTGTGCTGAAGGGTGTCGGCAATAGGTCACCTTGCCGCGACCCTGCTTCGACGATGATTAGCGGACAGGCCAAGACGACAATAAGCATCCACGCAGCTGCGCGGATGGATGCAGCTAGTCTATACATTGATGCTGTGTTGTGTGCGCTCTTGTTTCGCGGCGCTGCCGTGACGGGGTGCTACTCTTTTGTCCTTGGTCCGCAGCTAGCTGCAAGATAAGCCGTGAAGCTACCACTGTGATGCCCCAGCTGCACGAGTAGCAGTTAAGTCGCCCGGTCACACATGGCCGCAATTCAGCCACAAATGTGTCCCGAAAAACGTCGACAACCGGCTTGTAAGGCCATCCCTGCGCAGTGTGGCACTGTCCGCGGTAACAGCTGAGGAACAGCGCCCACGCCTGGTGGCGTGGGTCAACCCAGGCCAGGCCAGGTGGGGCAGCTCACACCCATTACTCCGCCTCAGCGCAGCGCAACGCAGCAGCCCCCACGCACGCCTGCACCCTCCGCTACAGCTCTGCGGACAAGACAGCTTTTGGGCCAGCAGCTGCTGCGGATGGACTGCGGTCTCAGCGGCCAACGCAGCTCGCGCAATAAGAAACGGTCGTTCCAACCCGGTGAGCTTTGTGCCCTCAGTTGCTAGTATACCCGCACATGCTGTTGCTTGCTGCTGTTGTTGCACCTCACCTGCTCAAGTGCTCAATGCACAGCTATGCGTTGCATTGCTTCACTCCTATGTGTGGCATCGTGATGGTTGTGGTGCTTGTCCACAGGTATGGCCACACAAAAGCATACTGCCCAGGCACAGGCAAGGGCATGTTGGCATCACAGCAGGAGCATGCGGTAAGCACAGCTGGGCCACAAGGGGCAGGGGCAGGTATGAAGCGCAGCCGGGGCAGGTGCAGCAGGGGTAGGCAGGCAGCATTGCAGGAGTACGCAGGCAGAGCAGCGGGAACAGGCGCAAGCGCATCATGAGTGTGTGGGTAGTACAGGGGAAGAGGCAGGCGAGCAGTGCAGCAGGGGCATGCGGTAAGCGCAACAGGGTTGCATGCAGCTTGGGTAGGCAGGCGGTGGAGGGGCAGCGGCAGCCAGGCAGGACAGCAGTATACACCCAGAGCTGCAGTGGCAAACACAGCAGGGATAGGCCATCAGAAGAAGGCATGCTTTGCCTAGCAACAGGGAAGGATGTGTTCATGCTTGTGCCTACTGGTGCTTGTGCAGATGCCCGCCCAGGGCGCATGATGTGATGGTGGCAACAGTGGGGGAGGCAGTGCTGGCAGCAGCAACAGCAATGGTGGTAGCATTGGCGGCAGCACAACTGGAGTAGACAGTCATAACAACGATGGCAAGCACAGAATGGCCAGGCAGGTAGTGGGGACAGGGGCAAGCGGACAGCACACCAGAGGTAGGCAACCAGGACAGGCGTTGACAGCGGCAGTGGCGGCAACAGTGGCATCAGTTGCGTTGCCCCTCCCCTCCCTGCCTAGCCCTGCCCCACCCCCTCCTAGCCCTGCCCTACCCCCTCCCAGCCTTGAGTTGCCCCTACCCTCCCTGCCCAGCCCTGCCCCACTCCCTCCCAGCCCTGCCCCACCCAATCCCAGCCCTGCCCCACCCCCTCCCAGCCCTGCCCCACCCAATCCCAGCCCTACCCCACCCCATCCCAGCCCTGCCCCACCCCATCACAGCCTTGCGTTGCCCCTCCCCTCCCAGCCCTGCCCTGCCCCACCCCCTCCCAGCCCTGCCCCACCCTTTCCCAGCGCTGCCCCACCCCATCACAGCCCTGCCCCACCCTATCCCAGCCTTGCGTTGCCCCTCCCTGCCCTGCCCAGCCCCAGCCCCAGCCCCAGCAAACAGTTTGACGTCACACATGACATACAAATCAAGCGTACCCAAGCATGTATATTGCTAGCTCTACCCATGCCAACTCTCCAAGCGTACCCAATGCAACATCGCAGCGGTTACTTCCTAAACCCCACAATTTGATTTTCTAGCTCGACAGCGCATGGCTAGGTGCAGAATCAAAGGTGTTTACAAACCATTGCCGGAAATGAACTCGATTAGATGCCTGACTTCATCTATTACCCCTTCAATGCATTTCGTGCAAGTGTGTTCCATACATTGTGTGAATGGTCAATATATGCGCTCTCCCCCACCACCAGCTCCGTTGCTCAGCTGATCCCAACTGACGACCCAGAGCGGCAAAAAAAGAAAGAAAGAAAGACTACTCCGGTTTATCACCAGCGTGCATTAATGGAGGACTCCGACATGGGGCGCCGACACTATCCCACCAGAGTTACTTTTTCGTCGTAGTGGAGTCGAACCCACGACCTCTCAATTGTAGGAATCACCCTTAACCAACTGAGCCACTTCACCGCACGACGGGGCGGGATAACCCAGAGCGGCAAGGCCAGACAGAGGGCAGGCTATCTCGTTTTGCCTCAGTCAGACTAGCCTGGTGCATTGCACTTGCCAGGGTTGAGGGCAGGGCTGGGCTGAGGTGCCTGCTCGACCGCAGAGCTGGATGAGGCCCAAGGCAGCAAGCTGTGGATGGTGACTGCAGCTGCCTGGGTGCTGGGGACATCCAGAGAGTCACGCCGCCACTGGCCAGGCAGGAAGCGGCGTGGGGAGGGAGTCGGAGGGGGGAGGGGAGGCGGGTGCTGCTGCCCCTGCTGATCCCATGCTTCTTGCAGCCAAGGCGCAGGGGGCGGAACAGGCTCTGCGTTGGCTGCCTGTTGCGGGTGGTGAAGAGGCTGGTGGGGCGAGAGGGCCTGCGGTGAGATCTGGCCGGCCCAAGGGCTGATGCCACTCGCCTGCCGAGGGGCCTAGAGAGCCAGGGCCCAGGGGAGCAGGGGAGGGGGCCAGGGGTCCTGATCGGTTGCTCTCAAAAGGCAAAAACACCGTTTTGTAGTGGTTCACAATTAGTGTGTTCGACTGCAATGAAGGCTCAAGGTTGAGGGCCAAGGTGCTGATTGGCAAGGGCACATGTGGCTCGCTGACAGAACAATTTGATATGCCTGCGGCGGGCTGGACGAATCCTATTCCGAGGCACGTTGCAGTCACAGCAATTCAGTTGGGCACGCCAATCAGGCTGGGCAACGTCTACCGATGTTATATGGTCATTAAAATGCATCGCACGTGAGCACCGGAATCTGCAATGACGGCCTACCCACAGTCACTAGGCACAGCTCATGCATGACTTGGCCAGCACATGATGCCAACGCCTGGATAGCACCATGTGAAAGCTAAGCCTGACCACACAAACAAGGGACGCCTACGAAGCAGCTGGCCAGCGATACAGAGACCAGTGCTTGAGCCCCAGCGAGCTGGCCGAAAACGCTTGGGTTTTGACCTGAAGGTGGAGACAGACAGTGTTAGTGTATGCGTGCACTCCACACAGCCGCTGCAGGTGCAGGTGCAGGAGCCAGCAGCAGCAGAAGAGGGGGGAGGGCAGCAGAGGGCCAGCAAGGGGCCAGCTGCAGGAGCTGCAGCAGCAGCTCGCCCAGCTCTGTCTACACTGGCAAGGGCACAGCTGACAAGGGGGAGGGGGGTGGTTCAATGCAGATATGCAGATGGGGGAGAGGGTGAGAACAGGCAGGAGCCAGGCAGTCGCTGCGGCCTGAAGGGTGTGGGACAAGGGGTCCGGCTGGTGACCAGGCACCTGGCCAGGCGGCAGCTCAGGCAAGAGCCAGCAGCGGCATGACAGTGGCCTGGACATTGCACTTCACAACACCCAGCAGTGCACAGCCCCACCTCCAGGACCTCCAGCACCACCAGCATGTAGGAGGTCACTCGCATGCAGCCGTCAAGCGCACCACTAGACCCTGCTGCAGCCGCTGCATGGCCGCCATAGCAGCATCAGGGCCGAGTGGGGAGCTGGACACCATCCAGCCCAACGCGGAGTTGCCAGCGGGAGGGAGGAGGATGCAGGAGCCAGGCTTGTAGTACAGCTCCATGTCGACCAGCTGGGGGTCCTCTGAAGACAGAGGCGGTGCATGGGACAGGGTGTGATGAACTATGCAAAAATGTGACCAAGGGCTGCCAAGCCTTGCAAAGGAACAACGAGGTCGGCAGGGTATGAGGGCGCATGCACATATGTACTGGACATCACTTCTGCAGAGTCAGCCTAGTGCCTGCCAGGCCTTGCTATGCCATCTGAGCTGTGGCAGAGTCATTCTAGTCTGTGTGTGTGTGTGTGTGGTGGAAAGGTCAGGCAGGGTGGGATTGGGTTTACAAGTATGATTAGAGCGGCATCAACAGGCAGATGCAATGTAGTGATGATACAACGCCAGGTGGCAGGTAGCGAGGCCCATGCCCTGAGGTACTCTCCTCCTTCAATGCATGCCCAACAGTGAGGGCGTCATTTTTTTCTCCTAACAATCAAGCAAACATCCACATCTGCTGCTGCTGCCCACCCTGCCTCGTTTCCTGCCTCAGCTGCACCTGCCCAGCTACTGTCCCGGCACCCACTGCCCTGCCCAGCTATCGCCAGGGAGCAAAAGCACCCACCCACAGCTGCTGCTGCTGCAGTCTTTGCAGCCGCTGCCCTGCATCTGCCCAATCACTCACTGGGCACCCAGGGTTCGACATGCAGTGCTTCCAGGTGGCCCTCACCCTGCCAGTCTGGGAGCATGTTGATACTGCGCAGCTCATAGCATTTGACAGCATGTCGCATGTCAGGCCAAGTTGTACCTAGCACACACAGCAAAGATGCCCTGCATGGGGTCAGGTCCAGGTGCTGAGGGGGGGTGGGGATACTGTCTCAGGGCCAGTAAGGACACACTTCGGTGCAAGCACAGGCAGGCAGGCAGGCAGGCAGGCAGGCAGGCAGGCAGGCAGGCAGGCAGGCAGGCAGGCAGGCAGGCAGGCAGGCAGGCAGGCAGGCAGGCAGGCAGGCAGGCAGGCAGGCAGGCAGGCAGGCAGGCAGGCAGGCAGGCAGGCAGGCAGGCAGGCAGGCAGGCAGGCAGGCAGGCAGGCAGGCAGGCAGGCAGGCAGGCAGGCAGGCAGGCAGGCAGGCAGGCAGGGCTCAGGCACTCCATACACATTGTACCCAATGGTCTGAGGGAAGCCGCCAGCCTCCCTGCATTGTGGTGAGCTGTTGAGCGACATGGTCAGCGGGGGATGTCCCCACCCTTAGGCCCTGAGTGGGCAAAAGATGCGAGGCCTACCAGAGCATGCAGCCCTAGCCCCCAAACTCGGAGCTGCCCTGCGAGAGTCCTCACCTGTGGCAGAAGGAGCGCGGCCAGCGCTGCAACAGGCAGGGCTGAGAGGTGGTGGGACCTCCCGCTCCCCACCCCATGCCCCTCTGGTGGGGGCAGCAGTGGCTGGGCTTGACCAGGGCTGCCTGCTGACCTGTGTGCTCCCCAGCCGCTGGTGCTCCTAGCCCTTGTGTTTGCTGCCCCACGGGGCTGATAGCGCTGAGAGCCGTGCGGCTGGCTTGCTGCTGCACATGGGTGCTGGAGCTCTTGTGGCATGTGCATGGGCAGTAGCGGCTGCTGTCCTGGCTGGTGCAGTCTGCTTCACTGCCTCCCCAGCTGTGGTCCAGGTCCAGCCGGCTGCCCTCGCTGCCCTCCACCACACCCCCTGTCATCCCACTGCAGCCGCAACAAGCCTGCAGCACAGCCAGCCCCTCCAGCGCCTCTCCCTCACCCAGAAGATGAGTTTGCAAAGCTGGCAAGGTGGAGGAGGGAGGGAAGGTGTGAGGGGGTATGAGGTGCCGCTGAGAGATAAGCTGCTCAGGGGTGGGGTGGCAGGGGCAGGAGCAGTGGGTGAGGGCGCATGCATGGTTCTGAACCCAGCTGCTGGCCATAGCCAGCCTGTAGGGCAGGCACCCAGCGCTGACATCCTGCTGCAATAGTTGTCGTGAGCTGGTTGGGGGTGCGGGACATACTGCCGTGCCGTAGCCTGCTCCTGCTGGGCCCTGGGTGGCACACAGGCTGCTTGCTGCCTTCTCATGGCCACTGCAGCTATCCTGCAGCTGCTGCAGCGTCTGCATCAGCTGGGGCTGGGTCAGGAGTTTGTGGGGCAGCACAGGCGGCAACCCAGCTGCGATGCGCAGGGCAGCGTGCGCTAGGTCCACGCCCCAGGCTGCCATGACCTACAGTCAATGGCACAGCTCATGCGGGTCATGGCCTGCATGTGGGGCCAGTGCCTGGATAGCAGCGTGTGACATCTAGGCCGGACCATACAGACCAGACCAAGGTTACCAACTGGCCACTGCTACCGCTGCATGCTGCTGACGTCCAGACACCAGTCCCATGGCATTAAGCAAATGTAGGTGTTGCATGCACACAAGTACATTTCCGCGCATGCCTGATTGTGTAAGGGCATGATGGCATGTCCTGAGACACAGCACACACAGGCCACTGCAAGATGGGCCTTCCTGCTGAAACGCAGGTCATGCAATAGTGCTTCTTGCGCTGTGAAATGGTTGCTTGGCGAGCAGCACATCACTTTTTCACCTGAACGATATGTCCAAGTAAGGTCAAGCTATAAATCATGCATCAGGGCAAAACGGAAAGACATTTGCCATGCATGCCTGTCAGCTTTTGCAGCTCAGCAGCTGTGGAGGCTGGCATGCAGGCCGCCATGCACCTAGAAAGGGTGCAGGCTGAGGAGGGCGAGAGGTGCACGGGGCGAGGGGAGGGCAGGGGCAGGGGCAGGGGCAGGGGTAGGGGTAGGGGTAGGGGTAGAGGTAGGGGTAGGGGTAGGGGTAGGGGCAAGGGCAGGGGCCTGCCCCCTCTTTCTGATAGTGATGAGGACGACATCGTCACATAAGCTTCTGGCTGCTGCCACGGAGGCTGATGGAAGCGACAGCAGCAGTGCCAGCAGCTCAGCCAGCAGCAGCTCTGACAGCAGTGAGGGCGAGAGTGATAGTGAGGATGATGAGGCTGTGATGGCAGCAGCCACACGCTTCAGCTCTCGATGGCAGCTGCCCCAATAGTGAAGAAATGCATACATGGACAATGTGCTATTGCTAGGTGTTGCACTCTGCAGCCTTTGGCTTCGTAGATGTATTGAGAATAGAGAGTCACCAAACATGTATCACTTCAATGTTTGAGCTGGGCGCTGTCACCAAACATGTGCCGATAGGGTCATTGGGCCCTGTTTTTTTGTTATCACCAAATCAGCGCATCACCAACGAGGCGTATCACTATACATACAAACAGTACATACAAACATACACATCTGAGGTGTATGCAAATACAGGGTCATGTGATTTTCCACATGTGTACCGCAAGTCGCGAGTGTGCATGTTTGGCTTGCACATCAGCAAATGGTGCAACCTCAACGCGGCCAATACCACAAAGCGCGGAAGCTTTGCGGACATGTTGCCAGGCTGGCATGTTGATTAGAAGCTTCGCGCTTTGGGCAGGCCGCGCTTGTTGGGGATGGACAAATAGAATGCTTCGTCGATGCTGCTAAGCCGCTTAAATGTCAAAAACTTCGGCGACCACGCTTTTTTGAGCTTTTTTGAGCGACAGGCCGCGGAGAGCACTTTTGTGTGCGACCATTATGGATGCGTCCTCATCTCCGCGGTCATACACACCTCGGTGTACATGGCCGCATCGTCCCATAGTGCACTCGGCCCGCCGGTTATCCATTACATACATACATACATACATACATACATACATACATACATACATACATACATACATACATACATACATACATACATACATACATACATACATACATACATACATACATACATACATACATACATACATACATACATACATACATACATACATACATACATACATACATACATACATACATACATACATACATACATACACACACATACATACAAGTGACTCAAACCACCATGCGATGAGCCTGCCGATGGGGAGCATTTCCGCACAACTCCCTCACCCAGCGTCATCTTTAAGCCAGGTCGGCCTCCCTATTGTCTCTTCAACGCCCCGCTGCCCAAGTTTGGTCGATTGGTCGATTGCTCGCGCCGGTAAATGTACCGGTAAAAGTGCCGTGAGGTCCGATACAAAGCTCGAGTAACACATAACATATGACGATAGGTCAGCCCTGCATAGTGAGTACTTGCCTGAACAGGAGTCTCAGCACCCCCTATGCGCGCGTTCAGCTCAATAGGCACAGGGCCCTTGTCCGAGTACATGGCTTCGAAGTGCACCACGCCAGACAGCCCAGGAAACATGGCCACCACATCCCGGGTCAGCAGCAGCAGCTGGGCCTGCGCAGTCAAGAGCACCATGCAAGGTGGTAGCAGTAATAGTGCTGGGCTTGGTGCTGGGCCTGGCGCTGGGCCTGCAGTGGCAGCGGAACGAGTTGTTGAGTGCCTCCTAGCAGAGGTAGCCAACATGGATGCCACTTCACCCAGCACTGTGGAGGCACACCATGCCCTACCCATACACAGCTTGGCAACATCACCCCACACACACCCCTCCAAAGCCCCTCCAGCCACTGGCATAGTGCACCCAGCGTGTGGTGTGACACACTGCTGTGATCCTGTGACTCTGATCAAAGCACCCATGACACAGAGCAGGGCCATACTGCCTGCCCGCCCAGCGCAGGCCCGTTGACGCAGAGCATGGCGTGCCCGTATGGATGCCCCTGAGCTATGATGTATGACGTGTGGGCCATAGCAACGTGTCCTAGCAACAATTGCAGACAATTGACATGGAGTGGCTGGGCGAAGCTGAATGCTGGCCTGCACGCAAGGCTGGTGAGTCGGGCCCATGCTGCTTCGGTGATGCCGTCGGTGCTGGCCGGAGTGCCCTTTGGTCGGAGTGCCCTTTGCCCTTTGATCGGAGTGCCCTTTGGGAGTGCGAGAGTGAGTGACATCGCCTCTCTATAAGTGGTATCAGCAGGTGTTAGTAGATATGAGCCTAGTGGCGAAATGCCTCCGAGGAAGCGGCCAAGTGCCGCGGAGCAAGATCCGCTTCCGATTGAAAGCCCGCGAAAACAAGGTTCGTCGTAGTCGCAGTGTGGTCTGCTGCAACTGTGCAGTCCGGTGAGTTCTTTGGCGCAGCTAGCATTGGCACCAAGGGAGGGTGGGGTGCTGATGCGGTGCTGCGTGCCTGCTGCAAGGTGGTGTGCAGGACCAGGGGGACGGACCAGCGGCGGGGTAGGGTGGTGCTCGTGGATGAGCACCGCACCAGCCGGGTCAGCTCAGCAGTGAATGGCCAGCAGCCATGTGAGAGGCAGCTGAACAAGCGCAGGACCACCAGGCCTGCAGGCTGGAAGCCCCCAGCAGGGCAGGTGGAACCACGCCTGCTGCGCCCAGCCTGGAGCCAGCAGCGTGACCAGCCAGTGCGGGGTATGATGTGGTGCCCAGTAGTGGCCCCCCGCAAGCCCCCCCAGGCCCCACGCAGCAGCCAGGCAGCCACACAGCCAGCAGCCTCAGAGCCATGGCCCAGCACTCCCCTGCCAGCCAAGCGCAGCAAGCGCACCAAGGCTGAGCCAGAAGCAGCTGAGCCGGCAGCTGAGCCCACCAAGGGCAAAGGCAAGGCCCAGGGCAAGGCTGCCAAAGCCAAGCCAGCACCACAGCCAGGCAGGTGGCTGGACAGGGACTGCAATGCAGCGCTGAACATGCAGCGTATTGGGGAGAGCAGGTGGCGGCCACTGGAGCTGTGCTTCTGGCCAGACCAGGGAGCTCTGCCAGCCAAGGGCAAGGAGTACCCTGACCTGGGCTACAAGCGAGTGCGAGACAAGCCACCCAAGGCCCAGCAGCAGCAGCCTGCTGTGGCACAGTAGTGTGTGCCCCCCCCCCCCATTTGAAGCTGTCATCAGCTTTCAATTAGTGCATGTTTTGTCATGCCAACTCTATGCATTGCCCTGTCACAGGGGTCAGGCAATGCTGTAGGTGGTGGCGACCGTGACCATGTGTATGCCATGTATAGGCCATGTGCATGCCATGCGATGGGAACTCCACACAGACAAAAACACCGCTTTGTAGTGGTTCACAATTAGTGTGTTCGACTGCAATGAAGGCTCAAGGTTGAGGGCTAAGGTGCTGAATGCTGGCCATGAAAAAAGGCAAGTGTTGGAGAACGGGTGATGTGCCAGACATGTGGCGCATGAAAAGCTCCTGCATGACTGTACATTGTTATCACTATCACCCACCACCCCACCCAAAGCTGCCATGCAAGGGCACCACATCACCAGGGCACCACAACACCAGGGCTGTACAACATTGAATTGAAACAGTGTCTTGCTCATCAAGACTGCCTCCTGCCCTGGTGATTTGAAGGGCAGGTCCAAAGGTCCAAAGCGGCAGCCAACTGGGAGGCGAGGGAGAGTCCATACACATCATAGCACACCACACCACCTAGGCGCTGCATGCAAGGCAGGTGATTAAGGTCCGTGCGGCGGTGGTCCTGCTGCGGTGGTGCAGTGCTTATGAGCCTGCATTGGATGCCCAGGTTAAATGGCAGCCAAGGTAGCTGACAAGCTGCATGCGTTGCTTATGGTACCTGCTTGCCCAATGTTGAATATGTTTCAGCATGCTGCATCAGTAAGCGACGATTTCGACGTGGCTGCCTGAATACGGCTGCCTGTCGGCGTGTGACCATGGTCTGGCCTATACTGCAAATCCTGACCTGCATGCAACCCCCCTGCATGAGCTCCCCAATCTGGATTGCTTTCTAACTAGGCCACACGGGTTTGGGTTGTCAAGGAAGAATCGCGAGAAGGGGGGATTGAGTGAGTTGTGCATGTTGAAGCAAGCAATGCCTCCTGCCCCTCTATTCTACCTTGCGCCTTGCACTGTCCTTACTGCTGCTGAAAGGCTACCAACTGCAAGTGGCGGTGTTTATCAGCAAGCAATGTGTGGCAAGAGCGGTAGGAGCAATGTGCCACTGAGGGAGCAGCACATACTGAAGCCTGAAGGAAGCTGAAGGCTGAGGTGCTGAGCCCCTCAGAGCAGAAGCAGAGGATGGCGAAGCATTTAGAGGCCCCAGCCCTGTGAAGAGCAGCCCACCAGGCCTGAGGGATGGAAGCCCCAACAGGGCGGGTAAACCTACACCTGGTGTGCCCAGCCTGGAGCCAGCAATGTGACCAGCCAGTGCAGGGCCTCGTGCCAGCCCCCACGGCCCCATGCAGCCTGGCTGCGGGCCGGCCAGCAGCCTCTGAGCCAGGGCCTAGAGCTCCCCCGCCAGCCAAGCGCATGAAGCGCACCAAGGCTGAGTAGGCAGTTGACCCCCCCCAGACCTCAAAGCCCAGCAAGGGCAAGGCTACCAAGGCCAAACCAGCACCACAGCCAGGCAGGTGATAGACAAGGACCTCAAAGCAGTGTTGGACATGCAGCGCATTGGGGCAGTAGGTGGGTTCCACAAGAGCTGCGCCATTGGCTGCAGCCAGAGCAGCTCAAGCTGCCATACAAGGGCAGGGAGTACCTTGGCCTGGGCTAAGAGCGGAGAGTGAGATCAAGCACCCACGGCCCAGCAGCAGCAGGAGCCTGTGGCACAGTAGAGCATGCCATGTTGAAACAGTGCCGGCTTGCATGGGTGCATGTGTCACGCCAAGCTGGCTAGTCGTCCCAAAGGGGGTCAGGCAACAGTTCTGGAGTTTGGCTCCCGCAGTTTCAGCAACACTGTTGTGGATGGTGTGGATTCTGAGGGCTGTTCAGCACGCCACCATAGCTACTACGAAGCACAGGCATGCAGCTGCTAAGTCAAACAAGACTGGGGTCAATGGCCTGTCATCATGACAGTGGAGGGCAGCCTCTCACCTGGGCAGGTGGTGGCAGAGTAGAAGGGCAGCGGCCTCCTGTCTCCACGAAGTCCTCACTTCCAGGCGGGTGGTTGTCACTCACACAGGCAAACAGCAGCTGACCGTCTTGCACAATGCAATCAACATCCACCTGCAACACCAGCAAGTACAAGCTGGTGTCCGCCTAGGAGGTGGGCACTCACACCTGCTGATTGCACCATACCTGCCTGAGCAGGACCGCTCACTATTGGCCCAAGATATAAGGTACAACAACAGCAACACAGGAAGGGTCCCCTGACATGCACCATCATCGTCATCATCATTACATATCATTGGCCACCATCCCATGTAATGACACGCATGGATGCTGTCATGGAGCAGCAGCTTCAACACAGGTGAACTCCTCCACACTGTTGCAGGGCTAACACTGTTGCAGGGTGGAGCCAGTGCCACATGTGCGGGCCAGGGTGCAAGACGAGGGGCAGGAGGAGGTCACCTCTGAGCCTGCCAGCAACTCCTCCACAATCATGCCGCTGGTGGAGCATTCAGAGTCAGCACCATGTCCCATGCGGGCCAAGTAGGCTGGCAGGCGCGCCCAGAACTGACTCACAGCCTCCACCAGCTGCGCTCGGTTGTGGGCACAGGTCACGCAGTAGGAGCCCGCAGTAGCAGCTGGCTTGACCACCACAGGGTACCTGCAGTGCAGCATGATGCAGGCTGGCATGCAGGTCACAAGGCAAACGAGTGAGTGTTGAAAACTGGAAATAACAACCAAGGACAACAACTAGGAACAGCTACTGTGCGTCAGGAAAGCTGTGTAGGACAGACACGCCAGGAGGCAGCATCAGAACCTACTACCAACATGCTAGGGTCCCTGGGGCTGCGGGTGCACAGCCAGGCAGTCAGGCAGGTCAGCTGAGCTGAGGGAGTCGTCAGCCAGCAGGTTGGCATGGTTGGCAGAGCATTGCAGCCAGGCATATGCACTGGGCGGAGTCATTGCTGACTGGTTGGGGCTAGAGAGTAGACTCTGATGTTGCCACCAGGTGACTCAGCAACAGCCGTCATTGTAAAGGCCAGGACCTTCCCACGTGACGGGACATGGCTCATCAAGCAAGATACTACCTAATGCTGCATCACAAATCAACAGTGACGGTGCCTAGCAACGTGTGCCCACAGCTTTGACAGTGCAGGTTGCTGGTACTCTGTGCAGCTCAGTGCAAGCATTCCATGACCCTTCAGTTGCACAGGCACAACTCGCCTGAGGCCCTGGAGCTGGAGCTGCTCCAGCTGAGCGTCACACTGGGCATCCCAGGCTGGGCCCGGCACCCGCATGAAACGAGCATGCGGCAAGCCCGCCTCCATGCAGGCCTGCCGAAACAGTGTCTTGTTCCTCAAGACCGCTACCTGCCCTGGTGGTGTGAAAGGCAGGTCCAGAGCCGCAGCCAGCTGGGAGGCAATGGAGAGTCCATACTCATCATAGCACACCACCCCATCTAGGCGCTGTACGCAAGGCTGGCAAGTCAGGTCCATGCTGCTGCGGTGATGCAGTGCTGATGAGCTTGCATTGGAGGCCCATGTTTGAATGGCAGCCAAGGCTGCGGGCAAGCTGCATGGTGACCCTTGTATGTAGTTGCCTGGATCAACGTAGCTGCTCGCCCAATGCTGGGAGTGGCTTTCAGAGCTGTAAACGACGATTTGAGCTCCTGTGGCTTGCATGCGGGCCAGCAAGCGCCGCCTGCCTACTGCACCAGTAAGAAACAGAAGCAAAGTCCGCCCCTCCAACTCTGAGTCATGCTGGGTGCTCAACTCATTGTCGACACTGAATAGAACGCGTCCCGGGTGTAAGTAGACTGTCGGCGGACATGTGTCAGGGAGGCCGCTGGTGGCGTGTTCCATGCTGAATAGGCAGAGGTGTACTACCGGCTATAGCCGCATCAAGGTCGTAAGGCTGGTCAGTTAGGCGGTGCCGGCTTCAAGCTGTAATTCAAATGGTCGACTCTTCACCGCCTAGCACTTCGTGACTTCGTGATCCCGCAACCGGACCGTACCGGGCACTGTAATCTGGAACCAGGTTCACCATTCTACACATGAATCGTCCATGTATTTCAAAGTCTATGCGTGAGCAGCCCCCTCGTCCCTCACTATGGCTTCCAAATGAGTCGGACCACTGGTACCACTAGTGACCAATAGCGATACTGCTCAAAGTTCTGGTGTAAGTTCTGTGTGGAGGTCAGGCCTGCGCATCGCACCACGCGCTAGTAAAGAGGAGCCGAGGCTATCGTTCACGCGCACTACAACTCGCGTTTCGCGTTCAGTGGGCGCCACTTGCTCTCCCCAATGCGCTGCATGTTCAGCGCTGCATTGCAGTCCCTGTCCAGCCACCTGCCAGGCTGTGGTGATGGCTTGGCTTTGACAGCCTTGCCCTGGGCCTTGCCTGTGCCCTTGGTGGGCTGGGTGAGCTCAGCTGCCTGCTCAGCCTTGGTGCGCTTGTTGCGCTTGGCTAGCGAGGGAGCACTGGGCCATGGCTCTGAGGCTGCTGGCTGTGTGGCTTCCTGGCTGCTGCGTGGGGCCTCTGGGGGCTTGCGGGGGGTCACTACTGGGCACCACATCAGGCCCCGCACTGGCTAGTCACGCTGCTGGCTCCAGGCTGGACGCAGTAGGCGGAGGTCCACCTGCCCTTCTGGGGGCTTCTAGCCTGCACGCCTTGTGGGCTGGTCATGGTCCAGCTCCTCCTCACAGGGCTGCTTGCCATTCACTACTGAGCTGACCCGGGTGGTGCGGTGCTCACTCACGCGCATGAGCACCCACTCCTGGCCTACATTGCCCGGGTCAGGCATGGCTGGGCGTCCCGGCCAGCTGCTCAGCTCGCGAGCGCGTGGCCCCAGACCGGCTGCAATGCGTCGGATGTTCAGCGCGGCTGACACGTCTCGGTCGTAGAACCTGATGCCTTTACTTGTTGAGCACATCAGGCCCCTGATCCGGGTGCCACCACCTGCAAGGCGGCATAAATCAATGTACATGGCATAAATCAATGTACATAAATCAATGGCATAAATGTAAGATGTTTCCTTGCCAAACCAGGTCACTTGGCAAGTGATCAGCCACGTAATGTCTAGTCTGAACGGTGCAGGGCACAGTCTAGGCTGGTGTGTGAGGCTGGATGTAATGACCCCTCCTACATTGTAATGGCACCTGAGGTCTCTCACCTGAAGGACTCTGTTTGACCTTGCACTACGTTGTCGCAGGCTGAACTGACCCGGCTGGTACGGAACTCATGCACCACCACACGCCCGGGAAGCTGCTTGCATGCCTCCCGTAGCATCTGCTTGACAGGCACACCCTTGCTGCCAATGCTGCCGCTGCCGCTGGAGCTTGCTGCCCCACAGGCTAGTGCTAGGGGGCGACCTGTGAGGGCTATGTCGCAGCGTACCCTGACACCCTTGTAGGTCTGCAGCCATGGACAAGAAGAGACACATTGCGAGCTGAGGTCAAGTCATGTCAAAGATAAACATTGTGGCACGCCCTACTCATCTCAGCCCAGAACTTGGTGCTTTGGGCAAGCGCTCACCGACACGACAACTGAGAGGCGCGAGAAGAGTGACGGCCGCGTCCCCAAGGGATAAGATGCACAGAAGACGATGTGCTATGCAGTTCAGACGAAGCTGTAGCCCACACTCTTAGACATGGCGCAGCGCAGCCAAGCAGCCCTCGTGGCCTGGCTTGTGTTTGCTGCCGCTCAGGCCTCGCTATGTACGGGGCAAGCAATCGTGGAGCCAGCAGTCGTACCGCAAGGCGCACAGCAGGACGTGGCATTCGCGTTCTATCATTTGGCTACCGACTTTCCTCAGGGATGCGCTCCAGCGGCGTGCAGATTCACCCGAGCCCAGCCTCGCGCACTGGCGGTGGTGCCTGCAATCCTGGAGGCGCAGGACGGTGAGCGCCTGGAAGCAGATGAAGCGACGGCTGTGTGCTGGCCGGCCTTGGCAGGGCCGTACACAAGAAAGTTCGCGACGATTGCGCGTTGTCGGCAGCTCTGCACCGTTGCACTCGTCCCATATTGTGTCGTGTTTTGCCCGCCTGACTCTCAGGCCTCATCGCTGCCCGCTGCCAGCTGCCTGCCTTCATGGTGTCAACGGCGGGGCATGTGTCTGCTCGGCTGCTGTGCGCTGAGCAAGCTACGGGGCAGCCAGCTGCCATAGACGTCCTACCGCACCACAGCGGCCTGTCCCTAATCGTCACTGGTCATCCAGCCCACAGCGCAGCTCAGGGACAGACCCAGGGCAAGGCGGTGCATCGCAAGCTATCCACTTCAAGGCCACCGCCGCCTCCTCCGCCACCACCACCTTCTTTGCCAGAGCCTCCGTCCCCGCAGCCTCCTCCCTCACCTCCCCCTTTGCCTCCGGCACCCCCGTCTCCTCCGGCCCCTCCCCCCTCACCCCCCTCTCCTCCTCCCCCTCCATCGCCGCCTCCTCTGCCCCCTCTCCCTCCCCAGCCTCCACTCCCTCCCCCCCCTCCCCCCCCTTCGCCCCCAAGGCCTCCCACGCCTCCCTCCCCTCCACCCTTCCCACCTCAACCCCCCCCTTCCCCCTCACCTCCTCCCAGCCCTCCCAGCCCTCCCAGGCCGCCAGCCCGTCCTCCTCCCCCACCGGGTGCCAGTCCCCCACCCCCTCCCCCACCCCCCATAGCACGGCCCCCTCCCCCTCCCCCTCCTCCTCCCAACGGACCAGCCAGCCCCTCCCCTCCACCCAACCCTCCTGCACCCCCGCCGCAGCCCACTGACGCCTCCCCACCTGATGCAGGGGTCCCGCCCCCTCCTCCTCTTCCACTGCCAACCCAGCTTGAGTCACCGCCGCCACCAGCTACAACTGCTACCCCGTCAAGCCCTCCTTCAATCGACACCATGTCCCTGACACCTCTTCAGGGTGCCTCCGCTGTCAGTGGCCTGGGAAGCCCTAACCTAAACAGCTCTAGCAGCAGCAGCAGCAGCAGCAGCAGCCTTGCCCCTGGCAAGGTGGCACTGGCAGTGGTGCTGCCCACCCTGGCTGTGGCGGTCGCCCTTGCTGCAGCAGCCCTGGTGTGGAAGCGCAAGCAGGCAGCTGTCCACCCGCCTGCAGCTGTGCCTACGGCTGCCCACCAAGGGGGTGGTCAGGCCGGAGTGGCTATCCAACTGTCATGAGGAGCTGGTGGTTAGGTGAGGAGGTGGCTGCTGGTCGCTCATAGCGGGTCAGGTCAGAGGGCTCATGCAAGGTGTGCTATTGAGGTGGCTATGGACTAGCAACGATGTCACACTGTCATACGCTACTGCACATGACAGAGTAAACAGAGATTCAGATGAGAGCAACCTTTCGGGTAATGCAGGTGTCATGTTTGACGTGATCATGCCAGCTGACTGAGATAGACACAGCCGTTTATTGTTTGTGCCAACAATGGTGCACGGGGTGGGAGGGCGACAGGGCATGCACCATCACTAACCATTGTCAACAGCTGCCCGCACATCCGGGAGGGAGTGCATGTACATACATCATCACATAGGACACACATCAGCAGTCCTTTAATCTGTCATATTGCTAAAGTTTGCATGCATGAGTAGCATGTGATCCCAGCTGTTCCTTGTGATTCAGGCCTGCACACATTCATTTAGGGGGCAGGCCAACATGCTGCAGCAGCGACATGAAAGAATAGACCGCTGCAGTCGGGTTCGTCTGATGGGATGTGGCCAGGCCCTTTACTTCTTTCTCGAGCTCAAGGTCATAAATATCTATAATTGAATGGCAGGTTGTGTTCCTGCATGGCGTTGTGTACGGAATGGATGGACGGACACATCCTGATGATGATGATGATGATAATGTAACATGTGAGGAAAACGTCTGCCATGCTGACTTGTTTGCTGGCTGCGCTGCTGCCCTGAGGCGAGAGCCATCTCCTGTGAGGTCATTACATCAGGCAGAATCAACCATCAACTGTCAGAACAGTTCTGGTATACACTCGCACGCAAAACAAAGTATCGCATGCAGGGTTGGAAAGATCTCAAAGCAAGTGCAAACTAGGTTTAAGCAGATGCAACACTCCAGATACTGCAGGGTGGTAGTACCTGATACATCGTGATATCCGGTCAAAGATAAAAAGCAAGCTGGGATGGGTTGGGCGGACACATGTGGTCCATTTCAATGGAGCAGATCACTTCTTCAAAACACATTCTTGTCTCATGCTATTCACCATTATAGGGCCATGGAAGAGGAGAGGGACTAGACAAGGCAGGGGGAATGCAGGCTAGGATTCCAACGCATACAAAGGCTGACCAATCTGAGCCTGTACAATACTAATGCTTACTATTGGTGTGCCTTGGCTGGCCGGCAGTGATAAGGATGAGCGGCATGGAGCAATGAGGTCGGCAGCCACAGCCAAGACATGGTGTCAGATCGCTTCATGCAACACTGTGGATGCTGCTGCTAAGACTAGCTGTGATGAACAGAGCAACTAAGCTGAAGGCCTCGATAAGCACCATGTTTAGCCATCCAAACTAGGAGCAAGCTCACATGAGGATGATGAGGGTGGCCAGCACTGTGACGATGGGCAGGGAGACTGCCAGCATGCTTGGCTTGTTGTGACCAGCACTGGCAGGTGTGCTGAGCAGTGAGCCACTGCCAGGCGGTGGAGGGCTGGAGAACGCTGGGCTAGGTGGGGTGGGAGGTGGCTGCGAAGGAGGCTGCGGGGGTGGCGCTGGAGAAGGCGCTGGTGGCGACGGTGGCAGCGGTGGATTTGGTGGATTGGGAGATGGTGGGGGCGCTGGGCTGGGAGGGCTGGGAGGGGGGGTGGGCGGGGGTGGCGAGGGGGTCGGTGGGGGTGAGGGTGGGGGGAGTGGCGACGGAGGCTGAGGTGGAGAGGGTGGCAGGGGTGTGGGAGGGGAAGGAGGGGGTGCTGGTGGTGTTATGGACACAGACACCCCAGCAGAACCCCTGTTGTTGGCAACATTTGGGATTCTGGGAAACTCGATTGTTATAGTCACAGCTTCTGCATTCACAGGCAGCGTGATAGAGGTAGCTGTGGTGAAGCTGGCCATCACACCATTAAGTCCACCAATAAAAAACCGGTTTGACAGCTGGGTGCTGACAATCAGGCCTGGTGGTGCTGGCTCTGGCAGCACTTGGGTGAAGTAGGTGCCTGGTGGGATGGAGGTGGGGAGGGTATATGTAGGTAGGCGGGCACGCAACGTGGTGCCTGTGTTCTGCCCCGAGATGTCAGTGCAGGTGGTAAGAATGAAGGCGGCTGGGGTGGTGAGATCCCAGGACACAGAGAAGTCCAGGCGTGAGGCAGCGGCATCCCAGTTGGGAGGGTTGACGCAGATGGGCACAGATGCAACTGGGACGCAATCTTCAGCAGACACAGTCATTTGAACCTGTGGGGGAGAGCAAGCTTGCAGCAGCTTCCGCTGCGTCTGAGCTGTCTGCAGCATGTGGGAGGTAACGTTTGCAGGATGGCTGTGCTGTGGCTGGACATCGGCTGGCTGACCCATGAGCTGCTCGTCGCACAGCAGCTGAGCAGTCACATCCCCAACCAACTCCGCCATAGAGGCCGGCAGCTCGCAGTGCGCCGTCGTGGTACCTGAGCGGCCAGCACAACAGCGTTATGCCGCCATCCTAACAGTGATGGCGGGCGACAAGCACAGTTGATGTTTCCTGTGTGCGTAGTGGAATATTGCCATGTGTGCGTAGTGGATTACTGGTGTACTGCTCTGCATTGCATGGTCTGCGCTTACCTTGCGATGTCTGCAGGGTAGCAGGCACAACAGCCAGCGCTTGGGTATGGGCATGAGAAAGCTTGCAAGCAAAGACCCCGCAGTCCTTGTTGGGCAATGGATGGGTCAGCACGATGTCCACACTGCGTTGTGTAGCGCGCGCAGGCTGCATCACCGCCTGACTCGATGCTAGGAAGGCCTGGGCTAATGCGAACAGCATGAGTACCGAAAGGGCTGCCATGTGCCCCATCAGAGCTCTTTACTGCGTCTTACTTGATTTGCTTTGACGGCCTGGCTTTCAACGGTGTTTTTCTCACTCTTTCCGCGTTTTTCGACATATCCCGCCTCCCGCATAATGCACATGGCGGTCAGTGCAAGTCAGTCTAGCAACTGGTAGTAGCAAGTGATTGTAGCAATTGGTGGGCTGGGCGGGCTGTGGGAGCGCCTATGTTCGCTGCGCACAACTCGCCAACCTTGTTGATGCATTTGAGCAGCAGCTGCTCGCACCCAGCATCGAGGTCTGGGGATCATACAATTCATGCCACGCATTTAAAGCAGTCAAACTAAGCAAGTCATGTTACCTACATACAACACTACAGGTGTCACTTCTGCACACACCAGCACGTATGTTTATAGCCTGGAGGTCGTAAAGCAAGGCAGTAGGCTACACTGCAGATATAAGGCAAACTGGCATGCATAGGGCGGGCACACGTAGTGCATGTCATTTTTATTGATAAGCAGGGATGTCCTCCCAACTCTCAAAGACAGGTCTTATTGCCTGCATGAGCAATCACAGTTGCAACTGCCTGCCTGCCTGCCTGAGCTCAGCAAAGAGGTCATGGCAAGTGGGTGCCCTGCCGTCCGATTCATGCTGTAAGCTTATTAACGAGCTTGGCTCATAGCAACTAGCTTGGCTCCTGCCATCATCAAGGTCATTGGCGGACAGTGCATGCCCTCCCTCACTCCCACCCTCTGGAGACACGTAACGCTGCCAAGGTGCCATGGTGTGATGTGCAACAGCTGGCACCTTTCACATGACCTGTTGAACAGCAGAAATGCAGCGTGACTACAAGTACTCAGGCATGTGTTTTGGTATGGCGTAGTCAAGCTATGGCCCGCACCACTACGCCGTCAAACCTGCAAGGTGGGTGTGGGGCTACTCCTGGCTTGTGCCCCGCCCCTGAGCGAACCTAGCAGCAAGTGAGGCAGCACCCCGGAGTGCTCCTGGCTTTGCTCCAGGCTCGCCCCGCAGCCCCTCCCCCATCTGGCTGGTGGCTGGCCGCCCGCCCAGGTCGGGTCCCCCTGGCAGGCTGCTTAACATGGGGCCACCTAAGGCTGAGGCAGGCCCCACACTGGCGATGGCCTTGACCACCAGGCCCTCCACTTCCAACTGCAGCCACAGGTGCTGGACAATGCTGGACGACGAACATCAGCGAGGGAGGTATTAACAGCACTGGACATGCCATGCAGGACCAGCCCTTGGGTTATGATGTGTGACATCATTGGTGGGGCAGATGCAGGATAAAGGTGCTCAGCTCAGCTCACCTCGGGTGGCAGCTGGGCCAGCAGCTCTGCAATCCTTCTCGATTCGCTGCTGGTCTCTCGTAGGAAGGGACGCAACATGAAGATGTAGAAGGCGCCCGCTAACAGCACCGACAATACAAACTGCATGCACAGTGCATGCATCAACAGTGAGGGATATATGAGGGCTTCGGCTGCAGTGGGTGGGTGGGTGGGTGGGTGGGTGCGCACCAACTGGCACCATTATCACCCTCCCCATCAACACTGTCGTGCTCGGCTGAGTGTGGACCTTCCATGCCGCTCAGTTCCGGCCCACGCAACGCCTGTGCTAGACCTGATGCCGGACCTGTTCCCGGCGGAATGCCAGAGGCCACACCCTCTTAGGTTGAACGCATACAGCAAACTCGTTGTCGCCCTGGCTACCAGTTGAATGACCCTATCAGGTCAAGCACATTGACAAAGTCGTTGTTGCCCTGCATACCACCATACTCTATTATGTCCAGCCCATTAACCATACGAAGTCATCGACATGACTACTTGGGTAACTAGCAATACTGCTATGTCCAGCGTAGCTTGCTCTTCACTGACTGCTCACTGACTGGCAGCTGGCTTACACGTACCTGGACCACATGGAGCATGGTGGTGTTTTCGTACATCCCTTTCACCATGGCTAAGAAAGCGGCATTCAGGGCCACCATGCCGCCTTCAAGGTCGGCTTCATTGACAGTGTACTGCGGCAACACACAGCAGGAGGGCGGGACAGAGCAGGCAGCAGTTCCCTACGGACCCTAGTCAGGCTTGGACCAGCTGGGGTGATGGGCACATGTACATGTGATGGATCTCTACACCTGGCACATCGTGTCATGCCAAACTGGCTAGCAGCCCATTCCGGGTCAGAGGGCAACAGTGCAGGGGGTAGGCATTCGCAGACAATTGTGGACGAAGAGGATCACGTAGCTAGGCGACAAGTATGTGTGCCTGCATGTTGCGCAATGCATGAATGCACATGCAACAGGGGGCTGTACAACTTGCCATGAATGCGAAATTGGGGTCATTGGGGGTGATGTTAGCGGCTGGTGTGGCCAGCAAGGCGTCCATTGCGTCAAAGTAGTGCTGGACCAAGGTGGCAAGCCCGTTGGTGGTCATCTGGAGGCAGAGGACCAGGCAGGCAGGAGCAGGCAGGAGGACAGGCTGGATGTTGCAACCAGGCACAATGTGGCAGGCAGGCAGGCAGGCAGGGTGCTGTAGAACGGAACTTTGCAGCCAGTGCTCAGGACGCCCTTGTGATCGTGACAGATTCTTGGGCTGTCAAGTGCTGGGACCTAGGCAGTGCTCCCGCAGCAAGCTTGTGTGCCTGCCAAGCATTAGAGCAGGCCAAGGACCTCTTGCGGTTGGTCAAAGCAGCAAGCAAGCAATAACGGTGAGCCGCGAGACTGACTTGATAGTAGGGATGCTCGGGTGGTAGACAGGTGTCATCAAGAATAGCCATGCAGACAGGCCCCTGGCCGTACAAGATGGCGGCGCCTTCACTGCCAGGAGTGGCCACCCCAGCCACTGCCAGGTTGAAGTGTGGGCTCTCAGCCAGCTGTGTCGGGGTCAGGGCCTGCACATGAGGCACACGCAGCCGCAGTCAGAACCGCAGCTGCCCCTCCACCACCACCTAGTGAGGAAGCAGCTGCCCCACCCATACACCTACACTGACCCCTGTGACAGGCCTATAGCCTGGAGTTGGCATTACTGACAGGCACTGATGTGAGCTGATGGCAGCTGAGCCTCAGTCAGCTGAAGCATTGACAGCACCAGCTGGTGCACAGCTCCTAATGCTGTCATCCTTCCCTGCTGCTTGTATAAGCAATGTGGCAACAAGCCTCACCTTGTTGCCATTCACCATCACCTCCCACTCCTCCTTCAACAGCACCACCTCCGTGGCTAAAGACTGCCACAACACCTGTACAGGCGTGTGGGGCGCTGGCTTGGCATGCGAGGCGGGCGGATGAGGCTGCTGCTGCTGCTGCTTCAAGGTGCGGAAATTGTTGTGAAGACGTTCAGGGTACATGCGAGGTGGCATGCGAGGTGGTCCCCCAAAATCTGCATGAGTGTGTTTGTAGTGCGGATGAGGCTGCTGCTGCTCCAAGGTGAGGAGTTGTGGTGAAAAGGTGGAGCAGGTTGGGGTACCCAACAAGTAAAACAAGACTACAGGCTTAGGACCGACACTATAGCACTGGGCTTGCATGGGCTCACTCCCTTGGATCATCACACCTGGCGTTGGGCGGGGGAGCTAGATGGCGCTTGAAACACGTATTGCACGCAGCTCAGATGGCAGCGATGGAAGCGGATCATGGCAATGTCCACCTGCATGGAGGCGTGGCAGCTGTGCTGTATGGCGGTGAGGTGGTGAGGAGGTGGTGAGGGGGGTCTGCTGCTGTGTCCCCGACGCCCAATGCAGGCCCGGTGACCCAGAGCATGGCATGCCTGTATGGACGCCTCTAAGTTATCAGGTTAGTGTGGGCCACAGCAACAATTGCAGGCCGTTGACATGGAGTGGCTGGGCGAGGCCGTCGGTGCTGGCCGGAGTGCCCTTTGGTCGGAGTGCCCTTTGCCCTTTGGTCGGAGTGCCCTTTGGGAGTGCGAGAACGAGTGACATCGCCTCCTGGGTATAATTAGGAGCTCAGCAGGTGTTAGCTGATATGAGCCTAGTGGCGCAATGCCTCCGAGGAAGCGGCCCAGTGCCGCGGTGCAAGGTTCCGCTTCCGATTGAAAGCCCGCGAAAACGAGGTTCGTCGTAGTCGCAGTGTGGTCCGCTGCAACTGTGCAGTCCGGTGAGCTCCGCGCTGCTGACTTCGCTTCAGTTCATGCCAGCGCAGGTCCTAGGACCCCTCCAGCCAAACAACGCGAGGAGCGAAGGGCTGAATGGAAAACCCAGCGCCGACAGGTACGCACCCCCGCCTTGTATGCCCCAGCACTGCTCGTGTCCCCGCACTATTGGTGTCCCCGCATTGCCGGCCCTGTCAAAATGTTGATTGTGCTTGGTCGCCGCAGGTCATCAAAGTCCCGGGTGGCGCCGTGCTGCCAAGCCAGCACCACAGCCAGGCAGGTGGCTGGACAGGGACTGCAACGCAGCATTGAACATGCAGCGCATTGGGGAGAGCAAGTGGCGCCCACTGGAGCTGTGCTTCTGGCCAGACCAGGGGAAGCTGCCAGCCAAAGGCAAGGAGTACCCTGGCCTGGGCTACAAGCGGTTGCGAGACAAGCCATCCAAGGCCCAGCAGCAGCAGCAGCCTGCTGATGCCCAGTAGTGTGTGCCCCCCCCCCCCCCCCCACTTGAAGCTGTCATCAGCTAACAATTAGTGCATGTTTTGTCATGCCAAATCTATATGCATAGCCCTGTCACAGGGGTCAGGCAATGCTGTAGGTGGTAGGCGACCGTGACCATGTGTATGCCATGTATAGGCCATGTGCATGCCATGCGATGGGAACTCCACACAGACAAAAACACTGTCTTGTAGTGGTTCACAATTAGTGTGTTCGACTGCAATGAGGGCTCAAGGTTCAGGGCCAAGGTGCTGTATGGCGGGCGTGACTGACAGGTAGCGTGAGGTGAGGGTAGCGTGAGGTGCAGTGAGGTGGTGTTCATACCATGCGCTGCCAGCAGAGCTGCAAGGCATGAGGCCATGTCTTCATGACCGGCCCCATGTCATGCATGGAGGCGTCATGAGATGTCCTGTCTATAGATGTATAGGGGTGCATGAAGCAAAGGATGACAACTACAACCAGAAAAGTAACTACGGTACAATGACAGCTGCTCGACATAAGGTCCTTGGCACGCAATGTGGCATGCCTAGCAAAACTATTCATGGACATCAAAGAGATTACATGGGCAAGCCTGTACAACGACTCCCCTTAGACGCTTGACTGCTTGACAGCATGCAGCATGAAGTACCAGCCAAGGGCTGTGAGTAGACTCACCACGTTGAGCAGGGAGATGGGCGTGCTCATGGAGGTCAGTGAGTCATAGCGCACAGCATTGAGCGCCACCACCAGGACGCCCCACAACACGTAGGGCCAGACAAGCCATAGGGCAGCATTGTAGGAGCGCTGAAGGGAGCGGCGGGTGCTCGGGTGGACCTGGGAGTCAGGGGCAGGGTCATGGGCAGCAGTGGGGGCATTGGCCAGGGTCAGGGGCAGCAGTGGGGGCATTGGCTAGGGTCAGGGGCAACAGTGGGGGCATTGGCTAGGGTCAGGGGCAACAGGGCAGGGGCAGCAGGTGGGCTCTAGATGCATGCCGGGGCAGCGGAGGGGGCAAATTTCTGGCATGCCCGGTAGCTTGTGCATGATATTGGAGGGTGCAGCTGGGATGGGCAGTTGGCAGGGGAGACCTGTTGCTACCCCTGCCCCTGTTCCTGAGCCTGACGCTCGCATTGCTGGCCCCAGCCACCTGGCCACCGCTCACCTTTGACGCTCCACTTGGCCCCATCAGAAAGCTCGACGTGGTCTTAAACATGCTGCGCCAACCAGAGGAGCCCCAGGCCTGCCTGCCTTTACTCCATGACCAAGCGCCAGGCTCCTTGCCCCTGCCCCTCCCATCCACCTGCGCTGCGCCTGCACGCAGCCTCATGGACCCCTGTCCCACGTCCCCAAGCCCAGTCCTGGGGCTTCCTAGGTGCTGCAGCCCTGTCAGAGGGTCGGGTAAGCCTTTGCGCACAGCGGACACAGCCGTGGCGGCAGTGCTGCGCCCCTGACCAGCCGCCTGGGCCACTGCAGCAGCTGACAGGCCGGCGTCAGCCACGTCAGGGGCGGCTGGGTCCAGGGTGGCCTCTGCATACACATGGCCAGCTCAACAGCAGCTGGGGAGGGGAGGCCAGGAGGTCTTGCTCATCATCATCACATGGCCCGATGTGTCACATGATTCAGGCAGGCTCAGGGGAGGCCATGCGGATATCATCATAAACATCATTACAAGGCACGGCACAGCACGTGTCTTAATGTGACAATGTGTTATAGGCTCGCTTCTAGGCACAACCCCATCAAGCTTTATGGCACATGGCTAGCAGGCATGAAGATGGCTGTGGGTGAGATATGTGGCAAGAGAGCTAACAACAAATGTGCATTGATAACAAGGCTACAGGGTAGCGGGAAGGCCAACAACAGTTTATGGGGTACCAGAGGGCATGGTAGTTGCATGCACCTGTGCGTATGCTGCAACCCTGTTATGGTTGTAGGTAACATGAGCAGCACATGGCTATGACAAACATGGCAACGATGCTCTGGACTCTGCAAGCCAGCAGTTGTATGGTGACAAATATTGCATCACCAACCAACGCAATCCCCCAATGGCGCTTCAGCTGTGGCACCTGTGCGTCTTTGTAACCCACCAATGGCATCGTCATCGTCATCATCCTCATCATTCAACACCACTGGCTTGACAACCAAACTGCGCACCAGCCCCTGCAGTTGCAAACCGACTTGAAAACAGCGTGCAACTCACAAAGTGCTACCACACTCAACTATTGGGTTCAAACACATTGACGTGACACTGGCACATGCCACCTCATGATGACACTGGCTCGATGCACGAGGTAGCTCTAGCATGTGGCATCACATAGGTATGGAGGCAGGGGTGCAGAAGAGAGTCGACAGCTGCCATGGTAGCTATGGGAGCTGTGGGTCACCACAGTGCGGGAAACTGACCAGTGGTACTGAGAGAAAGATGTTGTACATGGCATAGCGCTGGTTATCCACTTGCTGAGCCATGCGCCACATGTATATGACAGACGCCTGCAGCACATATGGGTGGCAGTCACATTGCGTCAGTCATGTCACTCTATTGCGACAGGCTTTCGTCATCATTGTGCAACACTAACAGACAGCAGCTACAAGACGCCTGCAGCATGGTCAGCATTTTGCTCGCCGCAGTCAGCTCCAGCAGAGCCCTTGCTCTGCCCCCAGGCATCCCTGCCAGTCGACAGTCCCAATCATCATCATCACCGACAGCATCAACATCAGGCACTGACCCAGCCGCCCAGCTGCTGTGCCCCTACAGACTGCCCCGCATTGGCAAGGGCCTAGCTGAGATGCGTGAGTTTGTGTTCAACCGAGACACTCAGATTGGGGTGGGCATTGACCCCGGCGTCACCCAGGCAGTCAGTGCAGCCTCAGGGGTGTGGGATCCGATGACAGGCCAGCTGCAGGCAGACCAGCTGCGCCGGTGGAAGCTGACCAAGGGCGAGGTCAAGCATGGCAGTGGCCTGAACAATGCCCGCCGTGACACTGAGCGGTGGCTAGCACCGATCAAGCCCCACCTCCAGCACCTGGCAGCAGCCAGCTCAGCCGGCACATCCCTGGAGGCCAACCTGAAGCACATCACCGTCACCCTGGCCACCTGGGACGCGGTGTGGGAGGTGTACCTGGACCCCAAGTGGGCAGAGCAGCGGCTGAGGCTGTACGGAGCTCAGGACCGGACACTGGAGCAGTTCTTCAAGAAGGTGAGGGTGGGTGTGTGGGAGGGAGGGTCATGTATTGAGATGTGGTGGGTTGGGCATGAAGTGAAAGAGTAGTTGACTGTGTCATGCCTAACCTGGTGCGACCATGTCAGCCACCATGTGTGTGCCTTGTGTGCATGGCTGCAGTTGGAGGAGGGCATGGCGGAGGTGTCCATGGAGCGCCATGGGCATGCCAAGCAGCTGGTGGTCTTCTTTGGCGTAGCTAGCATTGGCACCAGGGGAGGTTGGGGGCTGATGCGGTGTTGCGGGCCTGCTGCAAGGTGGTGTGCAGGACCAGGGGGACAGACCAGCGGCGGGGTAGGGTGGTGCTAGTGGATGAGCACCGCACCAGCCGGGTCAGCTCAGCGGTGAATGGCCAGCAGCCATGTGAGAGGCAGCTGAACAAGCGCAGGGCCACCAGGCCTGCAGGCTGGAAGCCCCCAGCAGGGCAGGTGGAACCACGCCTGCTGCGCCCAGCCTGGAGCCAGCAGCGTGACCAGCCAGTGCGGGGTATGATGTGGTGCCCAGTAGTGGCCCCCCGCAAGCCCCCCCAGGCCCTACGCAGCAGCCAGGCAGCCACACCGACAGCAGCCTCAGAGCCAGGGCCCAGTGCTCCCCCGCCAGCCAAGCGCAGCAAGCGCACCAAGGCTGAGCCAGAAGCAGCTGAGCCCACCAAGCCCACCAAGGGCAAAGGCAAGGCCCAGGGCAAGGCTGCCAAAGCCAAGCCAGCACCACAGCCAGGCAGGTGGCTGGACAGGGACTGCAATGCAGCATTGAACATGCAGCGCATTGGGGAGAGCAAGTGGCGCCCACTGGAGCTGTGCTACTGGGCAGACCAGGGAGCGCTGCCAGCCAAGGGCAAAGAATACCCTGGCCTGGGCTACAAGCGGTTGCGAGACAAGCCACCCAAGGCCCAGCAGCAGCAGCAGCCTGCTGTGGCACAGTAGTGTGTGCCCCCCCCCCACTTGAAGCTGTCATCAGCTAACAATTAGTGCATGTTTTGTCATGCCAAATCTATGCATAGCCCTGTCACAGGGGTCAGGCAATGCTGTAGGTGGTAGGCGACCGTGACCATGTGTATGCCATGTATAGGCCATGTGCATGCCATGCGATGGGAACTCCACACAGACAAAAACACTGTTTTGTAGTGGTTCACAATTAGTGTGTTCGACTGCAATGAAGGCTCAAGGTTGAGGGCCAAGGTGCTGTGTCCCCTACAGTTGCTGCTACTGCTGCCTGGCCTGTCTCCTGGTCTTAGCTCCAGTCCTGTAGACGTCAGCGCACCCACCCATGTCAACAGGATGCCCTCCACTCCCAGCACCACAAGGTGTACCATGTTCATACGGTCACTGTTGCGCACCTGTGTGACATGGTATGGCTCATGGCAGGCTTTTGGCAGTATGGAAGGCCAACTCAGCTTCTAGATGGGTGAAGTGGACAGTGGCCAATGCAAGCAACAACGTGGGTCGTGTTATGCTCCCATCCCTGATCAACCCTCACCGTCAGCTCAACAAAGCTTGACAACCGCTCCCATCAGCTCAACCCTCACCCATTACCCTCACCCATTACCCTCACTTATAACCCCCCACCCTCACCCATCACCCACACCCATCAGGTCAACCCTCACCGTTAGCTCAACAAAGCTTGACAAGGTCTTTTGGTAGCCCCCCCACACGGAATCCATGCCATTGGCCTGCAATGCGACAAAAAAATCGACAGATATGAGCACAAACGCCATGTAATGATGGTGACAACCATGCTGCTGTTGCTGCTGCTGCTGCTGCTGCTGATGATGATGCTGATGCTCATGCTGATGATGACAGCAGGAAGGGAGGGGTTGTAAGCTGCTTGGCAGGAATTTGCCATGCCACTAGCTCAAAGCTGCGGGGCTATGATCCTACCATCACATCATGCACCGTATCTCCGCCTCACCATGATGAACAGGTAGTCTGCTGTGTCTGACAGCCTCCTTCCTGAAGCATTGATAGCAGCCGCGTTGTGCTGCAGCTTTTGGACACGTCCGATAAAATCGTTGCCCAGATCCCTGGCCACAGGCAGTACAGGCAGTACAGAGCATGCTGAGCAAAGGAGGAAGTAAATCATTACGGATCTATCTGTAATGTCAATAATTCTCTGTAATGTAATGGATTGTCCCATGAAGAGCAACCAGGTATATTATTGGCACAGGTGCATGTCCTTCACTAGCTGTTGTGTGGATCTCGCCAGGTCCTCACCATAGGTTGGTAGTGACATTTGTGACGGTGATGGGGTTGCTGTCCAGGTACTGCGTTTCAACCAGATGCCCACCTTCCCATATGTCCAATAGGCCAAAGGCTGAGGGGAGGGAGCGGGACGTAGAAAAGCCGAAGTAAACTCCCGAGTGCAGGAACTGCAGCGCAGGCAGTCAGAGGAGCAGGCAAGCAGTGCAAGCTTGTAAGCAGGCCAAGAAGGTGATAGGGTGTAAGCCCGTCAACCTTATGAGCTCCGGTGGTGTCCCCACTGGACATCACATAACATTGGACTCACTTTCAGCTCCGGCATAATGACATCAAGGTCCTCCATGGACTCCCCTATCTCTTGTGTGGCATTCTGTAGACCTCTCACACCAGGCACTGTGTGACCTGCATTGCATGGGCAAACAGACAGGTGAACACTAATACCCTGTGCTGACACACTAGGTTTGACCTCGTCGTGGTTTGGTAGTGGAAGCTCAGCAGCTTGACAGCTCAGCACTGGCAGTCGATCATTAAATAGTTGGACCAACACTATGCTTGACATGATCGTCACACGTCAACTGTCAGAAGTAAAGGACGGTTCCAATGACATGTGTACCAGGAGGTTGATCATTCCAAGTTCAGATGACATGACACCATTTATGGTAACAATCATGTCAGCACTGCTCACCCGCAAACATTAGATCCATGTGTTGCACGCGGATGCAAGATTCTTGAACCTTCTTGGCTGCCCATGCTGCATGCACCACAATATACATGGCTTGCTTGCATGGCATTGTGTATGGGGTACTTGCTGACGCGGTGCAATGAATTGAGCTAAGCCCAGAGCGACCACTAGTGATGCTGCCACGAGTGTGCATGACTCACCCACGGCATTCAGGTCAACAACGGACTCTTGCATTCTGTTCAGCAGCACGACCATGACGATGAAAGCGATGAGGTGAACGACAAACAGGGTGGCCACGCATGCCAAGGTATGAAGTCGAAAGCGTCGCAAGACACGCTGAGCCTGCACGTTGAAACACGTATTGCACGCAGCTCAGATGGCAGCGGTGGAAGCGGATCATGGCAATGTCCACCTGCATGGGGGCGTGGCAGCTGTGCTGTAAGGCGGTGAGGTGGTGAGGAGGTGGTGAGGGGGGTCTGCTGCTGTGTCCCCGACGCCCAATGCAGGCCCGGTGACCCAGAGCATGGCATGCCTGTATGGACGCCTCTAAGTTATCAGGTTAGTGTGGGCCACAGCAACAATAGCAGGCCGTTGACATGGAGTGGCTGGGCGAGGCCGTCGGTGCTGGCCGGAGTGCCCTTTGGTCGGAGTGCCCTTTGCCCTTTGGTCGGAGTGCCCTTTGGGAGTGCGAGAACGAGTGACATCGCCTCCTGGGTATAATTAGGAGCTCAGCAGGTGTTAGCTGATATGAGCCTAGTGGCGCGATGCCTCCGAGGAAGCGGCCCAGTGCCGCGGTGCAAGATCCGCTTCCGATTGAAAGCCCGCGAAAACGAGGTTCGTCGTAGTCGCAGTGTGGTCCGCTGCAACTGTGCAGTCCGGTGAGCTCCGCGCTGCTCACTTCGCTTCTGTTCATGCCAGCGCAGGTCCTAGGACCCCTCCAGCCAAACAACGCGAGGAGCGAAGGGCTGAATGGAAAACCCAGCGCCGACAGGTACGCACCCCCGCCTTGTATGCCCCAGCACTGCTCGTGTCCCCGCACTATTGGTGTCCCCGCATTGCCGGCCCTGTCAAAATGTTGATTGTGCTTGGTCGCCGCAGGTCATCAAAGTCCCGGGTGGCGCCGTGCTGCGCGGCTGCAAGAAGACGAAGCGAAAGCTACTGGCCCGTTTCGACTGCAATGAAGGCTCAAGGTTGAGGGCCGAGGTGCTGAGCCTGCACCATGTAATTCCAGCTGTTCAACACCAGGGTCATAGTTCCAGTTGTCCAGCTGTTTTAGGTCAGGATGAGGCCGTGTTAGGTACGACTTGCAGGCATGCAAAGGGCCAGCATGCCACCGATGCATTCTAGCCGTGCCAACCCGGCCAGTTGAAAGTATGCCCAATGCCCTGCTTGACAAGGTTAGCAGGCCCACAGTCGTCCCATAGGGTACTCCCCATCCCTCTCTCTCCCATTGCTATCATGCCACATACCTGCACACCACCAAGAAGCTTGGCCAGCTTCCTGTACCGCTTGCCACGCACGTAGTCAGAGAAGGCAGCCCCTGCCTCCTCTGCCACGTCAGCCACCTGCCCATGCCACCATGTTGGCTTCTGCTCGTGCCCATCCTCAGATGTGTGACCCCCGCTCTCACTCTCACAATTCCTGCCTTGCCTAGGGCTATTAGGCCGGTCGGTGCCATACTCTGCCTTGATGCTGGCGCCTTGATGCCGCCATTCGTTGAGCTGGCCGGCAGATGAGGTAGGACTGTTGGCACTGTGCGCAGCACCACTCATCTTTACCTCATCCATGCAGCTGGTCTGCAACAGCACGCCCAAGTCTGCGGCTGTCACCACTGGATGCTGCACTGTTTGCTGTGTTGTGACTATGGCGGGGTACCCTGCAGTTCCACTTGCTGTGTACAAGTTATCCACCTTGGCCAAGGGCCTGCCAGACACCTGTATGTGGTTACACGTTGCATGTACACGTCATCACTACAACCTGCTCACACTGCAGTCCTAAAGCAGATGGTGGCGGTGCTCAGGTGTATGCAGTGAAGGCCACACGGACCCTGGCGACATGGGGACATCTTGCAGGAGAGAGGGATGCTGCAGGGTTTCTTCTGGTGGGTGGTGTGCAGTAGCAGCTCAGTGATGCATGGAGTCAGGCACTGTACGGCAATGGCGGTGCAGACAAGGATATGGCTCAAGACACACCTCATGGTACTCCACAGGCAGGCAGGCGGGAGCCTGTTCTGCAGCCAGGCCAGCGCTCTCCACGTCCAGTGTGGTCCCGCCCGACACCACCCAGGCAGCAGTCCTGCTGATGGCGGTGCCTGCCCCTGCACATGCGCCCTGCACACAGGAACATACAGGCCAATCAAGTGTGGGTACAGGCCCACCACAGATTGCTGAAGCTGTGCTTGTAGCTGTGCTGGGTAGTGTCACAGGCCGCAGCTGTGCTTGTGCTTGTGACACTGCATTGCAGCAGAATGACTGCGATGCGACGATGCTGTTGGTGCCAACACAAGGCCCGTGCCCTGGCTACACATGGCATGGGTTCAGCCTCGCCCTAACGTGGGAAAGCGATGGCAAGATAGTGCATCCCTGAACAAGGGTCAGTCACCACCACAAGCCGCCCCTTGCCGCTGTGTCCTAGGGCCAAGGGCCAGGTGTCAGTGCCAGGTGCCAATGCCTTGCCTTGCAAAGGGCCATGCTCAGGCACATGCTCTGACTAGGCATGGCATTGTGTCAGCCTTGCCAACCTCGTTGTGGGACAACAGGCAAGATGGTGCACTCTTTAACAAGGGCCACCACTAGCCCCCCCTTGCCACTGTGACTTTCGACACCCAGCCCTCACATAGGATTTTTTTGTTTGGGGACACGCTGCAACACCCTTACTGATCCAATGCAGTTGAATGAACACGAGACATGATGCTGGGAGACACAGTGGGGCGTAGGACATTGGGGGACATTGGGGGACATGCTTCAGTTACAGATCCACTGCCGCTGAAATGCCTGGCGGTGGGCCTGGGTAGGCCCAGCAAAAGACATGATGCAGGGAGACAGAATGCAGCAGTAGAGGGGGCCTTGCCAAGGGCCAGGGGTTAGTGCCAGGTGCCAATGCCTTGCGAAGGGCCATGCTCAGGCACATGCTCTGACTAGGCATGGCATTGGGTCAGCCTTGCCAAGAGACATGATGCATTGCACCTGCCTCAATGCTTGAACTGTTTTGCCCATCAGCTGTACATAACCCTACAGTGGGTGCAGCATCAGCGGAGGGGCCTTGCGTAGGGCCAGGTGTCAGTGCCAGTACCTTGGGTTCTATAGGGCCCAGGGCCGCCAAGGTGCTGTGACCCTCCCATGTCACGCTGCGCCTCACGTTCGCCTCCTCGACTGCATCCACTGTGCCTTGCCGACCGGCCTGCCATGCCCCTAGCTGCACCTCCAGTCGCGGCTGTGCCAATGGGCCAGGCACTGTGCCCAGGCCAGTTGCAGCTGCCTCAGGCTGCGTCCGATGTGTTGGCACCAGCTCCAGGGCAACTGAGCGGGCTGTGAGGTTAACGTTGCCTGCGTCAGTGCTCTGCACAGTGCCTGTCTTGTGCACGGCTGCAGCCACTGTGGCACTGTGCACCTGCAGCCCTGGAAGCTGCTGGCTGTACATGGATGTCTGTTCAACTTCACCACGAGCGGCTGTGTGACTAGGCAACTGAGGGGCAGCGGTGTTGCTGTTGCTGCCTCTCAGCTGCTGCAATAGCTCAAGCTCAGCCCACGAGGGGGAGGGATGACCCAGGCGTGTGGCGGATGGGGTGCCTTGTCTACTGTGCAAGCCTGTAGCGTGTCTGGCAGAAGCTGGGCCACCCTGTAGCAGCAAGCTGGCCAGGTTCAGGGGAGGTACAGTGGGTGCTGTAGCGGTCACTGCGGACCACTGAGCTGGCTGCACCTCCGAAGAGCTCAGGTTCGGCTGCAGAGTCTGCGGTGGAGGCGGCGGAGGCAGATGCTGGGCAGGGCGCTGTGGCGGTATGGAGGGTGGCTGGGCTGGATGGTGTTGGGGCGAGCGGGAACTCATGTCCAGAAAAGCCAGTTCAGCTTGACACTGGGAAGTGCCATAGTTGCCTATGAGTTCACAGCAGAGAACAATGAACGGTGGGCATGCAGAATGGGTGAAGTGGACATGCGATCACCCTGTCGCAAGAGGCAACAGCGGTCCACCCAGCAGTGTAGGAATAGAGGTGAACGTAGGCTAAGCTGGCCTCCTGCCCTGCGTATCATGCTTGAAATTATATTTGCTCTCAGCATCTGGCTATCATTGCCACATGCAGCTGTGCGAGTCACGAGTTGAGCACCAGGTGATGGGTCACCACAATAACCCTGTGCCCTGGCAATGCCCTAGCAACGCCCTAGCAACGCCCTAGCAGCGCCCCAGCAATGCCCCGGCAATGCTTTGGCAACGCCTACAGCCTACAGACCTTTGGTGGGGAAAGCTACCTCGTTGGCCACCACCTCGAGTGCCAGCTGCTGCCTTTGTTCAGCCTCAGCCATCAGCCTGCACACCGAAACACAAAGTATGGTAGGTATCATATGAAAGCTATGCACAAAGGGCAAAGAAGGTGTGATGGCAACAAGGCCAGAGAGCCTGGCCACTGGCACTGGCTAAGCAATCATACCATCTGGCAATTCACGGCGCCTGCTTGACATTGTGGTCACCACTTCTCCCTGACGACGCCCTCACCATTCACGGAAATCGCGGCGACCACAGAGCGGTGTTGGGACATGCAGGACGATGAAGGCATGCTGCCCGTCGCCCTGCTTCTGCACCGCCCGGCAGCTGACATCAATCTCGCGTCCATCCAGGTGACGACAATGCAGACGGTGCTCAACGCCAACCTGCAAATTGAGTGCATTCCCCTTGTATCGATTACCGTCTGGCTGATCTCACTGGGAGGGGTAACAGCATGACTGAGTCAGCAGGAGCCACCCTTGTGTGTCTGCTCACTGTCCGCCTGGGAGGGGTGACAGCAGGACTGAGCCAAACACTTGTTGACCAACAGGAACAGCCAAGGCGGTGACATTGAGCTCGGGCATGTCTACAATCAATGATGGGGACGGCTTCTTGATGCTTCTAGATTGCAATTGCTCAGCTGCACCAGCTGCTGGGCCAGGTGGTGCACAGCACAGCCAGGGCTCACCTTGCTGCTCTTGGTCTCTCTGCGCTTCATGCTGCCACGCAGGCCTCCAGGCAGGCTGGCGCCTCCAGCCCGGCCCCTGTCAACGGTGATGGTCTGTGGCAGGGTGTGGAAGAGGTCGGAGGCAGTGACTCTGCGCTCTAGGGCCAGTAGCTGCGAGATGTGGGACCCCATCAGGGCGGTTGGCGCGCTCCCAAATATCAACCCTGCACCAGCATCAAGCATCATACCTTATTAAGTCTACGAGTATTGAACGTGTGTGTGTGGCAGCAATGCGGGCAAGCAAACGCCATGTGGTAGTCATGGTGCTGATGGTGGTAATGGTGATGCTCCATACAAACATCTCAAACAAATCCAACATGATGCACGCAGAGGGATCTATGGGACTGATTCAGGGCGTCCATAGCTCATCTGCCATGTGAGAGGGTGCCTGTATATCGCTAGATGTTGTTGACTTGCCACATCCTTCCATCCATTCACTGGTCACGTCATCCACCCACCTGCCGAGCACAGAGGGTTTGCGTCCGTGTTGACAACCAGCCCTTCCGCGTCCAGCTCAAGGACCCCCGTCAGGAGGTCAGCCCGCCACAGCTCCACCTCAAACTCCATGTCCCTCAGAGCACCAAGGGCCGCCTGGGACAGGTCCCCCTCAACAGCCGCCTCCTCCTCCGCACTCCTGCCGCCTTCAGGGTAGGCAGCTGACAGGCAGCTGGCCAAGGCTCCACTGCCCCTGGGCTGGTTGGTGTTGAACGGGTCTGGGACAGGGTTAGGGACAGGGGCAGCTGCTGCCTGGGCTGCTGCCAGGAGCAGGGCAGGAGGTACGGAGCGGGTCGGGTTCAGGCTGAGGTTCCGGCGCAGAGAGGGTGCTGCACGCAAAGACACCTGCCTTCCTATGCCTGTTCTTGAGGCTGCTTCTCCTGCTGCTTGTGCTGCTTGCAGTGCCTCATCAAGTTGCCTAGGTTGAAACGACACGGCCCGTGCAGGTGGATCTGCACCGCACGGCGTGCTTCGGCTGGTCCCACTCAAAAGGGACTGTGCATGTTGCAGGCAATGCAGCTCAGTGAAGGCAGTGGGCACAGATGCGGCACCTGTCTCATCACCCAAGCGTGATGAGCCCAGGTTATTGACCTGACCCTGCCAGTGGCTGGGCTGTTCAGCCTGGGCAGTTGGCTGGTGGGAGGCCCTGTCTAGCCCAGCTGGGACCAGGCCTTGGGTGGCAGGCTGCGGCGCATCAGGCAGGTCCTCACTGTCGCTACCGCGTAGCTCATGGATGTGGCTCATCCAAGCCTGACGCTGAGTGTTGGACTGAGGGCCCATCACTGCCAGCCTGCTCTCTGCCTGCCCAGGCTCTGACTCTGGCTCCCTTTCATGCCCTCCATGCCCTCCAATACCAGCTGTCTGCCCAGGCTCCTCCTCCAACCCTGGCGCCCCTCCACCATGCCCTCCATTGCCACTGTGCACTGCGGACCCGTCGTAGCCACTACCGGGATCTGCTCTAGCCTGGCTACCAGGAGCAGCGGCACCATCTGTAGCAGCTGCTGCTGGAACGGCCTCCCACGGGGGAAGGTCAACAGCCTCTGCAACTGCCCCTGGCCCTGCCCTGCTGCGTTGAGGTGCCCAGGCATCTGGAGGAGTGGAGGGAACTGCGGCACCCAGATCCACCAGCCGACCCCTCAGGACTCCGCCATAGGGGCCCAGGGCAGCTGGGGCAGCAGGGCCGCCTGGGGCGCTGTCTGAAGCCCAGGCAGCTGTAGCTTTGTCGCCAGAAGCCAGGGGTTGTGTGGGCCGTATGCTGGAGACCTGGATAGCAAACCCTGAAGCTGGGGGATGTGGAGGTTGCGGAGGGGCAGGCCAGCTTGGTGCTGGGCTGGGCTGGCTGGGCTTGGTGCTGGGGCCAACTGGCTTCAGAGCTGACACAACCATAGGCTTGGGAGCGAAGCTTTCGCGCTGTGGGAGATGCATGGCCAGGGTCATGGCGGCAGGCCGGGTGTGCTGCTGCAGCATGGCCTGGCCCACAGGGCCTAAGTGGGCGATGTCACACTGCTCCAAGGGAGGAGTCACACCCACACGCCAAGATAGGCCTGGCTGGGCCATGGCACGCTGGGCGAGCTCCAGGAGGATGCTGAGGTCGGAGTAAGCAGGTCGGTGAGGGGAGGCAGGAGGGTGGTGCCAAGAGTCTGGGCTTGTGGGTCCAGCCAACTGCGTCAGGTGAGGACCATCATCAGGCAGGCATCCCAACAACTCTCCTACTATTGAGCTACTAAGTGTGTAAGGTCCTAGGAGTGTTGCATCACAAAGGCACAGAGGGGCTGGCTATGAGGGGACATCACAAGGCTCATATTGGCTGGCCAGGGTGGACATGACAAGGCACAGAGGCCAGGGGGCTCACCTCAGCGGCGGCAGGGGCTGGTGAGGCCACTGGCCTGGGGCGGGCGGGGGCCCCATCATTGGCCAGGCCTGAGGGCCGCAGGATGTCCAGGAAGGTGGTGAGGTGGCAGCCCAGCAGCTCCTGGGGTTCGAACCCGAACAGGTGGATCCCTGCAGGGCAGCAGCAGGGCACAGCGCTTTGCCAAGGAGGGAAAACCTTTGGCTTGTACAAACTGAGTTGCAGTGTCAGTGCATCCTAGTGCTACTGTGTAGGTACATTCATGCTGATGCTGGGGAGTCGTAGTGCCCTTTGGTCGGAGTGCCCTTTGCCCTTTGGTCGGAGTGCCCTTTGGGAGTGCGAGAACGAGTGACATCGCCTCCTGGGTATAATTAGGAGCTCAGCAGGTGTTAGCTGATATGAGCCTGGTGGCGCAATGCCTCCGATGAAGCGGCCCAGTGCCGCGGATCAAGATCCGCTTCCGATTGAAAGCCCGCGAAAACGAGGTTCGTCGTAGTCGCAGTGTGGTCCGCTGCAACTGTGCAGTCCAGTGAGCTCCGCGCTGCTGACTTCGCTTCTGTTCATGCCAGCGCAGGTCCAAGGACCCCTCCAGCCAAATAACACGAGGAGCGAAGGGCTGAATGGAAAACCCAGCGCTGACAGGTACGCACCCCCGCCTTGTATGCCCCAGCACTGCTCGTGTCCCCGCACTATTGGTGTCCCCGCATTGCCGGCCTGTCAAAATATTGATCGTAATTGGCTGCAGGTGATCAAAGTCCCGGATGGCGCCGTGCTGCGCGGCTGCAAGAAGACGAAGCGAAAGCTACTGGCCCATTTCCAGCTGAGGGCCGGCATCCATTCTCAGCTCCGTGTCATCGCGTCTTTGTATGTGCTCAGGATCTTCCTAACTCCACCCCGGGGTACCCCAGGGGCCGCAAGGAGTACCCTGGCCTGGGCTACAAGCGAGTGCGAGACAAGCCACCCAAGGCCCAGCAGCAGCAGCAGCCTGCTGTGGCACAGTAGTGTGTGGCCCCCCCCCCATTTGAAGCTGTCATCAGCTTACGCTTAGTGCATGTTTTGTCATGCCAAATCTATGCATAGCCCTGTCACAGGGGTCAGGCAATGCTGTAGGTGGTAGGCGACCGTGACCATGTGTATGCCATGTATAGGCCATGTGCATGCCATGCGATGGGAACTCCACACAGACAAAAACACCGTTTTGTTGTGGTTCACGATTAGTGTGTTCGACTGCAATGAAGGCTCAAGGTTGAGGGCCAAGGTACTGTGTAGGTACATTGCAATGACTGGCTGGCTGGCAACGATGCCACTTCTCTCGGCTGCAGCTGTACTCACTCCAGAATGTGTGTACCATGTTGTACTCACTGCCATGTTTTATTACCCATGGAAGGGTCACACGCCTCCATGCCCAGATCATGAGGGGCCCATGATAGGTCCTGGGTGGCCCTCTCAACATCTCTCATCAGCCGGAGCCTGCTAGAGTCAGACCCAGTGCTGACATGCTCAGTGAGTAGTGTAGTGGGTGGTGGGAGCCAAGACTGCATTCACAGCAGCAGCCCACACCTGACTTGCCCACGCTGGTGACATAGCCGTCCGTGTTGACACGCAGCTTCAGACGGCGCTCATCCAGAGCTGTGTCTAGCGAGGTGCTCAGCAAACTCACAGTGTGCAGGGGGTCGCCTCCGGCCTGCAGCCATGCAATGCCCCGTGCTATGCTATACCTCTGGCCACCTCTGTATGCATGCCTTGGTGGGCATGCTGTTCAGTGTCAACCATGCGCCTGCTGACCTGCTGCTGCTACTGCTGCAACAGGGCACGGCAACACAAACCTAAGCATGAAGTGCTTGACCCAAGCATGCTCATTGCTGGCACATGAGTTGAGGGCGACAAGGGCCCAGGCAACTGACCTCCTTCCGTTTCATCTCCAGCTTGAAGGGCAGCAGCTTTGGTCCAACCGGGTTGTGGTTCAGCAGGCAGGTGCTCAGCCCAGAGCGGCAGCTCAGGGAAGGAGGGGGGCCGAAAGGTAGAGGGTCCTGTGCAGCAGCAGGGTACAGATGACTGACGAAGATAACAACTTAATGTACATGCGACCATGCAACCATGCAACCATGCAGCCATGTATGCTCTTCAATATCAAGTTTGAATGCCCACCACATGGTGGGCTAGGCACATGGCATCAGAGTAGTATAAATGCTTGCGATGTCGGAGTGTGTTGTGGTGTGATATGTTGGGCTGTGTGGTGGCAGCCATAGGCATAGGGCATGCAGATGCACAGACATAGGGAGTGCAGACGCCACAGTACTTGCCTCAAGCCATGCATGGTGTAGCTGGGAGAAAGGCTCAGGCATTAGCATGTCGACCATGTGCGCAGCGTTCCCTCCCATCAGGGAAGCCACAGAGCTGCCCAGTGCAGCGGCTAGCTCCTCAGACACAAATGCCACTCGGCCCGCACGGTCAGCACTGCAGGCCGGGCAGCAGTCCAGCACAGCCATCATCACAAGATGTAAATTGAGATTGCAAGGAGTTGAACCCTGACCTCAAGGGCTTGTGCCACTTGTGTGTGCCACTTGTCGTAAAGAGCTTGCCTATGACAGCCTTGGCAGACCTCACTGCCCTGGGAGGTGCTGGGTGCCGGCTGCAAGGCTGACGTGTGTTGCAGGGTGGAGAAGCAGCAGCAGGAGCTGCAGCGGGGTGTGGACTGGTGTGCACTGATGGACTGAGTGATATTTCCACTCACGCAAAGAAGAGGCGCGAGTCAAAGACGTTGGGCTTGGCCTTGACACGCTGGAAAGACAGCTCGTGGAAGTGCTGGGTGCCCACCGCTGCGCAGCAGGTCAGAGATACCACTACTGGGCTAGGCCACGACTTGAGCTATTATGCTTGAGCTATACTGTCTTCACTTCCCTGAACTTTGATGAGCAAACGTTCAACGATGTGGCGGCAAAGATAACAACAAGGATATGGCTAGAATGCCAGACCATGAAGGTCAACCCCACTGCCGCCAGGCTCACTCACGTGTTGCTTGCATGTGCTGGCTACATGTACCGTACTCTCCCTTTTGATTCCCTATCCCGAATCGTTTTTTGTCCTTCGGGAAACCGGGAATGATTAAACAATGTATTTCTCTGGTCTTTCGGGAAGTAGTCAGACAATAAGTTGACCTTGACGAAAGTGCCAGCAATGGACCAGTTTGTGGTCCGGGGCATCAGTGCCGCCGACGCAGCTGATAATCTGCACCGCGAGCTCCTTATGCACGATGAACAACGCTTCCAAATGTCTCTTGATCGTCAAGCGGCAATGATTGAGAAGCGACTACCTGGGACCACTAACTTTGGGCCTTCTCCACGCCTCAATCTTGCCGCATCGCCCAGCACACCTCCTCCTCTCGCACGCACCGGCAAGGCGTATGAAAACTGGTGGCAACCTGCTAGGATTCAGCCCACCTTGCAAGGGGGAGGCGGGCCAAGCTGGGGCAAAGGCTAGTGCGGCGGGCCAGGCCGGGGTGGCAACCAGGGTGGCTGCTATGCCCAGGGCAAGGTCGAGGGAGGAGGGCCAGGCTGGGGCAAAGGCTGAGGTCACAGGACAGGCAAGGGTGGCAACCAGGCTGGCAACCATGTCAGGGGGGAGGCGACTGGTCATACACGGTCAGCCGGCCAAGGCGGGTTGCTTTGGCCAAGGCAACAGAATGGCAGATGATAAGATATGCCGCCACTGCCAGTGCCCCATGTGACGTGGTCAGGTGATAAGGCCACTAGAACTTCTAGTAGAAGAGAGGCCACGACAGTAGACTATGTGGATCATATGATTTTGATGCGAGATTAATGGAGTGGGAGGCTTGATTATTTCTATGCACGAAGACGTTCTCAAAACTAACTTTAGACGTACTTTGGCCATCGGGGAATTTGAACCAATAAAAGATATGGCTCGGGAATAATATTTTTATTATAGTTTCCGAGGCCTCGGGAATCAAAAGGGATAGTACGGTATGCGACTGTTCAACACCATGGTCATAGTTCCAGCTGTTGCTCACCTCCCAGTCGCACACTGATGTGCACCTTGACCTTGTCGGTGAACTTGTGGTCCACATGGCAGTTTGCGATGCAAAACGCCTCCTCCATCCTGGTGTTGTTGCCACCCTCTCCAGCTCCCACCTCTTGGCCTGGCAAGCCGCGGTCACTGCCTTGACCCAGTGAGTGGTTAGACTGGGCGTTGCCGCTCACAGGCAGGAGGGAGTGCTGGAAGTGGTGGGACAGCAGGAAGGTGGAGCGGCGCCTTGCACGGGCCTTGTCCCCAGAGGGGGCTGGTGCCGGCATGACGCTGGGTCCAAAGCTGAGGGAGTTCCTTGAGATGGCAGAGGTGCGTGGGACACTAGCATGCCGTGGAGCAGTGTCTGCCAGTCCCTTGTGGAGGTCGTCTGGCAGGGTGGGGCTGGCGGGGCCTGAGCGGCACATGGGGTGCAGCAGCCATGCTGTCAGGGCCCTGACACCTAATGCCAATCATTGTCACAGCCCTGTCATGCCCTCATCGTCAGGGCATAGTCACCATATGCACATCTCTGTCACAATTTCATGCAAAGCAGAGAGCACTGACACAGAATGGGATGAGTTTTCAATCACCATAGACAATTGAGAGAAGGGATCTTGCTGCCGCAGACAGCTGTGTAACACAGCACGGCGGCTGCAGATGTTGTGGGGCGACCCAGAAGGGACTACTCACCGAGAGCCTGGCGCAGAAACTGCGCAACCCGTTGCATGCCATGCACTGGGGGCTTGTGGGGTCTGGGTGACCCCATGCCATGCCCCCATGGCGCCCATGTTGAGCCCGTGCCAGTCACGATGTGGCTCTGAGAAGGCGCCCTGCTTACTTGCTTCACAACGGGCTGGCGAGCTGTGCGCAGGTGCCTGCGGCAGTATGGGCGACAAAAGCTGACATCAGGGGATCAGCAGAGTAGGGTGTGGGCAACTACAGCTGGCATTATCAGGCCTGGGAAGCACAGTAAGTCGTGCCATCCACACTTTGTTGAGCATGGCGAGCATTGCAGGTCTCGAGTCACAGGTCAGGACACATGTTGCTTGAGAGAAGGAGCTAGAGTGAGTACACAAAAAGGCAAGAGTGACCATGACCATGCCGACGACAGGGAGGAGGGAGGGATGCAGAGCATGACATATCAGGTTAGGACAGACCTATACAGGACAGCTATTCACTGCAAGGTGCTTTTCCCCAGATTAGGACACAAAGCATGACCAGTTATGACTGTCCTTGGGCATTGGAAGGCACGGCTTGTACAGGGGTGCAGGTGACGCTGGGGTTGCAGGTTGTGCCATTGCGGCTGGCAGGATCCACCCTGACACTCACGCATCCAACGTGCTCGCCTCCTCAATCAAGGTGGAGATGGAGTTGCCCATCAGCTCATTGGCACGGTACCCAAACCCTGGGTGCAGGCACATCCAGTGTACTTAGCCCCTTGTGCAAGTGATGATGATGGCAAGACATGGCAGGGGTGGTGTGTCAGCGATGATGGCTGACATGACATGTCCTCAGCCATTAAGTGCTGCAAGTGATGATGGCTGTCCCTTGCCCCTTGTGTGAATGATGATGGCTGCAAGGTATGACATGTATTGAACCCCTGATTGGCGTGTGTGATGATGGCTGAGAGGCATGACAGGGAGGCTTACAATCGCTGAAGGCTGCATCCACCGAGGCGATGGTTCCGTTGGCGAGTACCCATGCCTTGGCTTTCCCCTCCTCATGGGGCACTGCCTGCACCTCGCATCCACAACGTGAGCCCTCAAACAAAGATGGAAGTGATCATTGGCATCACATGCCTGTGGTGGGTCTGACTCTGGCCATGCAATGCCATACACAGTGTTTGTGTAACCCGCCCACCTTGGACCCATGCGGAGGCCCTTACCCACCACAGCAATCAAGGACGCCCCTCACCTCAATGATGCCCATGAAGATTGAATCCTCATCACGTCCACTGACTAGGTGGACTGTCAGCTTAATGGGGAACACGCTGTCAACACACAACGGCATTGGCACAACGCAGCAGGCCTTGCACAGGGGCATCCATTGTGGCAATCCATGGCATGCATCTGCCTTGCGTCCGAAATCGTAACAAGCAATGTTGTCTAATGGCGCATGGCATGGCGCATGGCATTTGGTTTATGTGACGGCAATAGTCATCAGGTGCGATAACACATTGTTGGCGAATTAACCCAGCTAGAGTGACATTACAGGTTGCAAACACTGCTTCTTCCTATTTAGCGTCAGATGAAATACCTCTTGTTCTTGTGCAAGGCGATCAGATCCGTGGAGCGGTCCAGCAGGGTCTTACGGCCAGTACTGAGGTATGTCTTCACATATCCGTTGTGGTGGTCAGCAAAGGGTGCGGGGATCAGGATGCTCACATTCTGTGTTGAAAAGATGTGCACAACGCATATATATATATACGCGTGATACACACACACCCTTTGGTCAGGTTTGTTGTTTTTGGCTGGTTAGCAGCTACCATGGCTGCGAAGCTCGGGGCCATACCTTGCCACGCAGCTCGTTCTTCCGGTACCCAAACATAGCCCAGGTGGCTTTGTTGACCATTTGAATCTCACAGTGGGCGTTGATGAGGATGATCTGAGGCACAAATGTGGGGGAGGCAGCAGCCAACAATGGAGTGGGCCTCAACATGGAGCAGTCCCTCATCATGCCTAACAGAAAAGCAAGGGGCAAACAATAGAGGGAACAGGTCAGTGGCACACACACCGACAGCTTGTCGTTGAGGCAGGAGCTGATGCCAAGGGCTTCATCTTCGAACACACCAAACACGTCAGCCTCCTTGTTAGTCTCTTCCTCAAGCTCCAGCTTCTCAGCCTCGCTGCGCTACAGTGCAGGCAAACCGGTCGATAGCAAGCAAGGGCAGGGTGTGGCTGTCAGTGAAGCTCACCTTGACCACTTTGCCGCTGCCCAAGGGTCCTGTTTTAGATCTTGGAGGAACTTGGCATACAGTCTGCGGCAGTTGGGCATCGGGTTTATGATAGGCGGTGGTTGTAAGTATGGCCGTAAATGTGGACTTGGTGTCACTCTACCTACCCACACCTGGCTCCCCTAGCTCGCACCTTAGCAGCTTCACGTTGTTGGGGTGCTTCTGAAGGACGTGGCGGTATACTCTTTCCGCTTGGCGCACACACAGTTCGATGCGGGCTATGGCCTTGCTGCAGACATGCAGGACATGCAGGAGGCAGCAGCAACGACCAGCTGTGTGAAAGCACATACGAGCAACATGCACGTGCAGCGGGGCAGGCTACAGTGTGTTTTCATTGACAGCTTCAACAGATCCTGTTGGGTCAGCCAGAGGAAGGTGGGGAGCAACAACAACAGGTGGCCTCTGATGGTGCAACAGGTGGCCTCTTTCTTGCAGTGGCCTCTGATCTGGTCAGCTAGAGGTTTTGATGACCATGATCACATGGCCCCTGACGCAAAGTGAGGGGGACAGGCAGCGGCTTGGGAGGCGGTGGTGAATGATGGTGATGAGTGCGAGAATGTATGTGCTTTCATGCTACTGCTGCCAACACACGGCTGGTGGAGGTGTGATTTGTCAAAGACCAGCAAGTGCAATGACTTAGAGCAAAGGCATGAGACCAGAAGGGCAAGCGGTCCAACATCAGCATCCGCCTGCTACCACTTCAGTTCCGATACTGGTGGTGGTGGGGCATGGGGGAGGCAACAGGGAGCCTGGGTGAGGGGAGGGATGCAAGGCAGCCCTGTTCACCTGAGCATGATGAAGCTGACTTTGGTGGACATCAGCATTGCCCAAAAACCGCGCATGGACAGCAACGCCTCCTTGTGGGTACGCAGCACCAATGCTTGGTTCCTCTTGAACTCGACATAGGACACCAGGTCCACTGCGGCCACGCCACTCTGGGCACCAGAAACCTTCTGGGTGTGCTCTTGCTCACGGCTGAGGGCAGTAGCAGCAGCAGCAAGATGGTCTTGGCGCAACTTGAGTACTTGCAGGCAGGCAGGGCTGGGAGCAGGCAGGGTCGGGGAGCAGCCAAGCCCAAGCCCAAGCAGACCCAGGCCCAAGCCCCAAGGGCCAAGCCCAAGCCAGACAGGCCCAAGCCCAGGAAGGCAAGGACCGTGCATAGGCAGGCACAGGTTTTTTTTTTTTTTTTCAGAGAGCGAGAATTACAGGCAAACTAGAAAAAGAACAGGTTAGCTCACCACAGTATAGCAAACCGTTCTAAAGCTGAAGGGTCCTGCTTCTTGGCGGCCTGTGCCACAGCCAACACAACAGCTGCAGCACTGAGGCACTGAGGATGTCATGACATTGTGATATGTATAGTATGTCGGAGGCCAAGCTGTTACGGGAAAATAACGACCGAGACCTCGTCGAAAGTTGCAGTAAACGACGAGGCGTAGCCGAGTCGTTTACGCGGCTTGAGACGAGGCCGAGGTTGTTATTTGAACGTGAACAGCGCGGGCCGAGACATTATACAGTATCCCTTTACATTACGGGTTGGCTCCAGCCTAGTACGTGTACAAGATAAGCGCGCAGCATCAAAGCGTCTGCGACGCCTAGCTTTGTCGACGGCCTCTGCTCTTTTTCAATAAAATTGCGGTTACGCAGCGGTTACGCAGTAAAACTCCAGCACTTTTTCAGTAAAATCGCGGTTAGGAGGCGGTTACAGTATATACGTCAGCACTTTTTCAGTAAAATCGCGGTTACGCAGCGGTTACAGTAAAACTCCGCGGAAGCCTCGCTGTCTCCGGCATCCTACAGCCACGCACACAGCCTGCTTACAGTTGTGGCGAGCATCGCAACCTCTTCGGAGCGCGAGGTCAAAGAGGTCTCGGAGCTGTTTTTTACGGGAAAATAAAAGTTCTTACTTTCCCCGTAATGTAAAGGGATCATATAAATAATATGCCGTGCAATGATGGTGGTTATGGGCTCTTGGTTGTCAGCAATGACTGGCAGCCCTCACCTGCAGCTGTGTGTACCCGCTGTGGTAAGAGCCGACGACCTCAATTAGGAAAGAGGAGTTCAGGATGGTCATAAAGCAGTTGTTTGGGAGCATGGCCACACCAGCCTGCACAGCAGAACAACAGTGCAGCAGAGAACAGGGGAGCGTGACACACTGGCAAGGGAACAGATAGATGGCAAGTTGAGGTGTGCAGATGTGTGACAATCAGTTTGCATCGCCACACCGGCCCGAGTAGAACACAGCCACAGGGAAGCATCCCACACAGGCAAGGCCAGAGCGAGGTGACAGCTTTGGGTGCGCAGGTGCATGGCGTTCAATCTGTAAGGAGTCAGCCGGGCTGAAGGGGTGCCTGAGGTGCACCTTGATGACCACTTCGGCAGTCTTGATGGCCTCAGGCTGCAGTGTGTCCTCATCCACCCACTTGCGCACACAGCGTGCTACTATCTCCACCTATGACACATGACACATTCGGTCAATACGAGTAGGTGTGTTGCAGCAACGCCAGCAGGCATATGCCATGCAATATGGATGGTGGCCGGCTGTGGGCCTGGCTGGCGGTCAGTGGGCAAGCGTGTAGCGCTACAAAAGAGCCACATAGCAAGCCCACGTCAAGCAAACCAGTAGTGTGACAATAGTGTGACGATGCAGCTGCATGTGCCATGAAAGGGATGCATAGCATGCATGGCGATATAGTGGAGAGGGCATGAAAGGTGCAGGTGCAGATGCTGTTGCACCTGGCGGGGGTCTGTGAAGCGGTACACTTGCGTCAGCTTGTCATCAGGACCAGCCCGCCTACACAGAGGCCAGCACGCCACACATGTCAAGCCTCTGCAGCAGCCAAACAGCCAAACGGCCCAGCCAGCCCAACCCAGCCCAGGCCTGGCATACAGACTCAGCGAACAGCAGTACCCACAGGGTTAGGGTGGAGGTTAGGGTTAGACCCCAAACCAATAACTCTAAGACCCACCTGAAGCGGCGGGGCACCACCACTTGTAAGTAGTACAGTCGCACCCAGCTAGCCAGAGCCCCCAGCACAAATGCTGGGCCCAGACCCAGCCACATGGCTTGGGTCAATGACTTCTCCCAATTGACCACTGAGTTCCCATCCTGCGCGTCAACACCTGCAGGGACCAGAGCCAGGCACAGCTCACTTTAACAGAACCCTGCGGGCCATCCAGATCAACAACAAGCAGCTTGATTGTTGATAGCAGAGCAGCCAAGCACCAAGGTGGGGTGAGATGCAGGCGAGGGTGCCAGAGGGCTGGATGTCACTTGATTTGTGAACTAGCAGGCAGCAGAGCAGAGGTTTATGCTGCTCAAGAAAAGATGCAGCTACATATGCAACTTGTCATGGCAGGGGCCTTAATGGGTTTCAGCGCCAGTACCATGGCTGGGGTGACAATGATGCTGATGCTAGGTATTGATGCTGACGACGACGACGACGACGATGATGATAATGACTGCTGGTATCAGGTAGAAGGCGACCCACCAGGGAGGTGTTTGAGGAAGATCAGGAGGCTGGCGCACCACAGCACCGCAGCATAGCTGCCCACCCGGATCTGGTTCATCACGCCGTGTTGGAATGGCTCCCAGTACAGGTAGCTCCACAGCAGCACCAGGGCCAGGGCGCACTGCAGCACGCTCATCCACCTGTGGCCATGGAGGCCAGGAGGCCATGGAGGCAACTAATCAAGCATTGAACTAAGCAAGCAAGCAAGCAAGCAAGCAAGGCATGGTGCTCAAATCACTGTCGCCCATAACAATTGCAAGATAGCAGTTGAAGCAGCTGCCTGGAACATGCCAGCCATAGTATAACCACCCTGGCAGGTGCAAAGCTTGGGACCCACCCTGAAGCAGGTTGACGCTGTTGCTGTACATGAAGCTGCCAGGCCTGCTACCTGCCCTGCTACTGCACAGCCAGCTGCCAGGCCTGCCACAGCCCACTGACCTCAAGTTGGTCACAAAGGTGGAGATGCATGTCATGAGCACCTTGATGAGGAAGCCCTGCGTGTCCACCCTGCACCATGGCCAGGCCACACCAGCCAACACATGCTCAGCCCCTCAATGCTTCGCCTCAACACTGAGGCCTGGCGTGCCCGCATCAAGCCAGCCTGCACTTGTGGAGTCTTGTGCGTGGAATACCAGGTGCTACAGCAACACACAAAGTCGGGACCAAACATTGGCAAATGCCACACTATGCTGCTCCTGCTGCTGCTGCGATTGCTGCTGCTGATGGTGAGATGCTGATGATGAATGCTGATGATGAGCCCCTCACTGGCCAGTGGTGGGCTGAGGGGGGCACTGCAGGCATCTCCATGCACAAGGTGCTGGTGGCGCATGGGGTTCTGCCTGGGGCTGCCAACCTTACCGTGAGTGTGTGACAGCCAAATAGTTGCGGCTCACAGGGTTGAGCTCCATCTCCGCTGCAGGCAGGATTAGGACCAGGCCCAGCTGATGACATACATGTCCTGTGATCCTGTGGTGAGGCGCACCCTTTAAGATGAGGCTACAGTTCTGTGTAGGATGATGTGAGGCAGGGGGCCTGGAGTCCTGAGGTTAGGGTCAAGACTAGCCTTAGGTAGTCTGGGTTGTGTGGTGTGGTGTGGCCCTTAGGAGGAGGATTAGGTCGTGTGTAAAGAAGAGTAGAGGCCTGGGGTCAAGAGTGAGGAGTAAATGATTCCAAACTAGCCTTATATGGTCTGGGTTGTGTGGTCATGGGGCCTGAGGCACTGCTTACTCTGCCGGATTGCCAGGTGTGGTCAGCCGGCCACCCCTGTACATTCTGCAACCTGCCCCTCACCCATGATTAACACAGGTAAGGTCAAAGGCCAGTGTGCCCCTTACCCATGATCATCAGGCTCGCCATCACGACAAAGACAATGAGGGAAAAGGCAGAGATGGACACATGCGCCAAGTTTGGCAGGGCCCAGCAGGCTGCAGTCAGCATCAGCCAGCCACAAGAAGTGTTGGGTATAGGGGCATATTGGAACAGCGCTGTATGCCTGCATGGCCCTTGTGGTGTCCAGAAATACCCCGACACATGTACACTGTGGTTGCACATGGGGCAGGATGCTGAGATGCTGTGCACATAGCATTGGACACAGACATGATGGTGGGGATGTGGCCTGAGTCTGTTGCTCAGCAGCGTTGAGCAGCAGAGTAGGGGCATTGGGAGGCTGGTGGTGCGGCTGGGGCTCACCATCTCCAAACTCCTGATTGATGAATGTCGCATCCGTCTACAAACGAGACAGACAGGCAGGCAGACAGGCACATCGTGCAGGCAGGCAGGCAGGCAGAGCATGTGGTGCTGCCCACCACACTGCCATCCTTCCTTCCTGGGTGGCTACTGAGGCTGGTGGCTGCACTCACGCCCACACTCACGTCAAAGTACTGGCAATCAAGGGCGATGAGGAATACTGTCAGTGACGCAATGTCCTGCATGTTACCAACATCCACACCAACACGCTCATCAATGATGTTGGGTAGACAGCTGTGACTGCTGCTGTTGGGTGGGTCACGTGGTGGCAGGTCTTGCAGGCCGTGAATAGGTTGAGCACAACTGGAGGTCCTACAGGTTTAGGCCGATCACATGCATCTTTCACTTGGGAGGTGCCCGGTGAGGACATGCTGCCAAGCTGTCTAAAAGGTCTACCAGTGAACCCATGGACCCCGAGCCCCAGTTGGTCAGGCAGCTGTCCGCGGTGGTGACGGCTGGGAGTGTAACCAGGGGTCCATCTCAAGACCCCATCTCCATCTCAACAGGGACAGCTCCAACAGGGCACCACAGCACCTTGGCCCTCAACCCTGAGCCTTCATTGCAGTCGAACACACTAATTGTGAACCACTACAAAACAGTGTTTTTGTCTGTGTGGAGTTCCCATCGCATGGCATGCACATGGCCTATACATGGCATACACATGGTCACGGTTGCCTACCACCTACAACATTGCCTGACCCCTGTGACAGGGCAAATGGCAAACTGCTGGAATGGCTCCTCCAGGTGTTCATGGAGGCACAGGGCACCACAGCGGGATATGTCGCTGCATGGCATTGTGTGTGGGCTGTGACCCTGACGCTCTCGGCACCTGGCGATGCACTGTGACTGTGTGCAGGTAGGCGAGGTCACTCACAAAGAGGTTGAAGAAGACTGAGGAGTATACTCTGAGGACCTTAATGGGCCAGATGTGGTCGAAGCTGTTCTGTTGAAAAGACCTGCTCGGCAAGGTGGCGACAGCAGCAGCAGCATGGACGGCTGCAAGCCGTAGCAAAGCCACTGTAAGCGCTTGGCGACAAGCATGCATACTGTGTGCAAGCCAGCTACGTCCATGTAGGAAACTAAGCCCATGGAAAGCCCATGCAACTAAGCCCATGGATGTGCCGTCAATGTACCAATTGTCTTCCTCAGGCCTCAACAGCAGCAGGGAAGGGCAGGGCCCACTCAGGGTTCCTGACCTGGGTGTCAGAAATTGCTGCGGATGGTAGGGCCTCACTGTGCAAAGGGGCATGAGCCACACGCCAGGCAATGGTGACGGGGTTCAGTCATGCCAGCTGTTGCTGGGGACATGGGGGTATGGAAGATGTGCGGCCATGGGGGTCATGGGGGCCATCAATAGAGGGTTTGCTAGGCTGCCACGGTGTATGGTCAGCTGTCCTGGAGCATACTCGCTGAGGGTGGGATGGGTGTCTCAGAGCGTGCATTGCTCAGAGCTCACCATGCCACCCAGACACACAGAAGGACCATGCACATGAGCACCCCGACCATGATGTACCTGCCGACCACGCACCAGCGCCAGGCACCACAGCCATTGCAGGTCCGTGAGTGGAAGTGTGATTGAAAGTGTGTGGCTGGACACCTAGACATGCGTGTCTCAGGCTTTATAGTGCAGGCTGGTGGTCCAGCAGGCTGGTTGCTCCAAGGCATGTGTCATGAAAAGGGAGGCATGGCTTGCCATACCTGGCCATAGTGTGCATGGGCCATTGATGTGTTGTGTTGCAGCAATGCTGTCACTGTGCCGCACAGTGACAGTGATGAGGGAGTGTGATGTGATGAGGGAGTGGCTGAGCTTAAGAAAAGCTTCGCATCAGCAGCACGCACAGGGACCCACATTGTAGTCAGGAAAAACGGCTTCCCACGCTCACTCATGAATGTGTTCTGCAAAGACATTGTAGCATTAGCATAACAACATGAAAAAGTTCCCAGCATGGCACCAAAGGGCAAACTGGTGACATGGAGGCAGCACCGGCTTGTCTGTGGGCGGCCTCAGCGGCCACCTTCTCACCAGCTGTATGAAGCTTACTATCTGCCATGCCTTGGACTTGTAAGGTAGTGACCACCCATACTGCGCACATACAGCCAAACATAACTCATTTAACAAGGGCTCGTCATGGCCTGCTCCCGCTCTTGCCCCTGCCATTTGTCCCCTCCTCGCCCTGCCTCTGCCCCTGCCGTTGGGCCCCTCCTCGCCCTGCCTCTGCCCCTAATACTGCGCACATACAGGCGCAAGGCCTGCCATAACTTGGTGTGTGAGAAATGTGCTGCAGATATGAGCAGACATGCGGGGAAGCTGCACACCCCGGACTACAGCTGCACGGTGGCACTACCTGGGGGTTGATGATCAGCAGGAATAGCTGCAAGAAGTCCATGCTGAGTTTCAGGGCAACGAAGAAGAACGGTGTTGTGCGCTTTTCCTGTGAGACGCCACACAATAAAGATGTAAGCCTTTTGTTGCAGAGATATATGCCTTTCAATTGGATAGATAGAGGGGTGAGGGGGCCCCTCTGGAGCTGCCTTGCAAGACCTTGGCAGCATTGTGGGTCTCAGACATGCATCTGAAAAATGAGTCAGAAATCTAAAGAAACCTGCTCATAACTGCTGTGTTAAATTGCACTGCGACAAAGTAGGGTGTGCTGTGTCGTGCTAAGCTGCGCTAGGCTGGGCTGGGTTGAACTGGACTGTGCAGGCCTTCGCTAGGCTGCAATGTACCTTGGATATTGTGTACCTGCAGGGACAAAAAGAGACACACGGCCTCTTAACTCGCAACTCTCAAGCAGTCCATCAGGATGTCTTGACGTGAGCGTGTGTGTCCAAGGGCACGTCAGCATGTCAAACTCACAGAAGCCCATACAACCCAACCGTCAGCGAGTTGCGCTGCTCAAACACATCGTCTGCAGCCGGCCCACTGTTCCCACTGACTCTGCTCAGCAGCACCATTCAGACAAAAGTGTCATGCATAGAACACCATGCACAGCATCGAGCATCGAGACGAAACAGGATTGCACTCACTGCTGCACGCGGCTGTGCTCTGAACCGAAGCTGCTCTCGCTGCTCATGTTCGCCGGCGCCTGGCCTTAAGGACCGCCACAAGCGGTCGGACAAGTCACTGTATAGTCGCTGTATCGTCTGCCAACAAGAGTCGAGTGGCTGCAGGAGTCAAACTTGCATGGACGGAATCCTATCTGGAGGTCTGGAGGTCACGTGGTGAGTAGGGCGTGTCTCGGCGTATTAGCTCCGAGCCAACTTGCTAATATAAACTGGTGGTGGCGGCTTACTGGTGAGGGACGTATAATCACAAGCACCGTAATAGACTCTCAGAAGCACCATCATAGAATCTCAATGGGGCTGATCCCTGCTGAAAGCTCTTTAGTAGTGAAATACATTACTTTTTGTCGGGCGCTCAGGCGCTCCCAACATGGGGTTGGTAATGTGCATGCGATTACTCTCTCAGTACTTCATCTTTTTCGATAGCGTTTGTCACATTGGCAGCTGCACGTCAATGCGCGTTATCTGACCGTCAGCGCAAGCCATTGCATTCTTTGCTCGCGTACTGCCAGTGCCAGTGGCAGTCTGCCACATGTGCCCGCGAACAAATCACAGGGGCGACATGGGTCTCTCTAAGACGGTGAGCCGCATCCCTGTGACCCCATCTACCTAGCGTATTGAGCTGGTTGTGCACAAATAGAATGTCCGGCCGACACCCAACGCGATGCCTGCCGGGCGTGCAGGGCGCCTAGACGGGGTGATTGAAACATTGCGATATATTCGCTTCTCGCCAAATACATCATTTGGGTCGGCGCACACAAAGGTAGCACCAGGTTACACCACCCCTCCTCCACTGTGTCCTCCACTGTGTTGCACCCGTTGCAACTAGAGGAAAAGCGATATAAGGTGTTTGTTCTTGACCCATTGGCGCATCTTTTGAAACAAACCGCACATCAAAAGCCCTGGCCTCAATCAGTTTGACACTTTCAAAGTTACATCATGTTCACCAGGCAGGTTCAAGGCCACGGCATGCAACGACCCACCATGCCCGACCCCTCCAGCCATCATTGCAGGAGCCTACCTGATTTGAGCCTGCCCACCCCCTCCCAGCCTTTCCCCTCGCCCCCTCCTCAAGCCACCTCGCCCCCTCCTTAAGGCACCGCTGCCTTCGACCCTCGCTTTACGTCCCAGCCCACCCCCTCCTCACCCCCCCCTCCCAGCCCACCCCCTCCCCACCTACCCCACCCTAGTCCACGTCCTCCCAGCCCACCCCCTCCCAGCCTCCACCCCCCTCCCAGCCCACCCCCTCCCAGCCTCACCACCCCTCCCAGCACACCCCACCCCAACCCACCTTACCCCACCCCACCCACCCCACCCCAGTCCACGTCCTCCCATCCCACCCCCTCCCAGCCAAGTTGTGCCAGGTGTGCCGCCTCCACAACCCCCCCCGCCCCAACAGCCCCCCCCACAGCAGCCACCCCAGCAGCAGGGCCAGAGCTCGTGGGGCACAGCCCTTGGGGGGCAGATGTTTGCACCCCCTGTTGAGTCACCTCAAGGGCCTACTGCATCACCTGATTTACGGCACATGTATCAGCTGACTCTAGCTGCAATCGCTACCCAAGGGCAGGCTGCCCCGGCTCAAGGTAGCGAGCTAGGTGCAGCAGCGCCGGCTCCTGGCTTCACGCTACGCAAGCGTACCACACCTGCTGGGTTGGGGCTGCCCAAGACAGCTGCCAAGCGCAAGCGGTGACCCATGAGACATAGTTAAACAGGCCCCCAGCGCCAACTCAGGTTGTGAAGTGCGCAATAGAGGCTGTAGCGGTCACCTCTCCCAACCGCACCTGCCAACCGCCTTCGTGCCACATTCCCGCAACCGTTCTCCGATCCTACTGCTTCTGCCGATGCGCATGCTCGTGTAGAGCAGCCTAAGCGACGCGGGTGGTCGCAGCGATGACTGCATGCGCCGAACCGGCACAAATTTGAAACACCAACTTTGATGCTTTGCTGTGCACGGCCCACTGATTGCATGATTATTCTGGATGGGTGAAAGGTAGCTGGCGGTGCTGACTACATTGTGAACCATCTAGCATAATATTTGGCGCAGTGAGTGCAGAGTTACAGCCGTCCTACTACCAGGGGTGGGTTTTCTGTTAGTTGGGGGCGCCTGACTTTTTGACACATTAACTCAGGCGTTCCCAACTACCTGAAAACCACCCCCCTGTGATAGGAAGCCCGTATCTCCGCAGCCACTCAGTCAAAAATATATGTAAACAGTGCTTTGAACATAAGAGAGTCATAGCTACGATATGGCAGACGCAGCAAAAACTAGCTCGCTCCCAGCGGTGCACAGTGCCTGCCCAAAGATCGACATTTGAATTCATGCGATTTCGCCACATGCGAGGCGCGCCGCTCTAGCACGCTTCGCCACACTGTTGTGATTGGCACCTGCAACGCGCAGCAGCAGTCGGAACATTTTTTGCTTTCGGCATGTGGACGCCACGACGGCAGTCGTGGCGACTGGATACCACTATTAGCTTTTGGAGCTGCTGCTGGCGCTAGTGCATTTCCGGCTGCTCTACTACGCTTAACAAGGTGCAGTACGTGGTGTTGTCTCACCTTGCTTTGCTGCCCTTCTGCCGCTCCTTCTGTCGCTCAAGCAGCTGTGACACAGCATCTCCTGCATGCGCTCAGACGCGCAGCATGGACACCGTTGAGCTGATGTAGCTGGCCCAGCGGGTGTCACACGGCACTTGGGGCTTGGCGCCCCATGCTCCCATGCCGAGCGGCACCCAATACTGGGCCAGCAAGCTGGCAATGGATTCAATGGCTGGGCGGATGTCACCACCCAATGCAGCTAGCCCAGTCAGCAGGATATTGTGTATTTCGTGGCTATAGCAGGGTTGCGACCGAATGCACCCAGCCTGCCCCTGGCTCTGCAGGAGCTTGCTCATGCGGCTGACAACACCACCATATTCACCCATGTTCACAGCTGCACTGTCTGCTGTGATGTTGGCGATGCAGGCTTTGGCGAGGCCGTGGAGGAGCAGCTCCTGCATGATGACCTGGACATGAGCTTCTGCCGTGCCAATAGGCAAGGGGATGATAGCCAACACATCGGTGACTTGAGTGGTGAGTCGGCCTGCCCCAGCTGCTGCCCCAGCCCCAGCCCCAGCTGCTGCCCCAGCCCCAGCCCCAGCTGCTGCCCCAGCCCCAGCCCCAGCTGCTGCCCCAGCCCCAGCCCCAGCTGCTACCCCAGCCCCAGCCCCAGTTCTAGCCCCAGCCCCACCACCGGGCCTCTGCTCCCAGACTTCTGGCAGGTGCTGCGGGGTGACTGCTGCTGTCACTCGCAATACGAGCACCTTGCCATGGCGATCGCATGTGCACCCATCAAATTGCAGGTGTATTGCCTTTGCGCGCAATAGTTGGTCTGAAAGCAGGCAGCAGAGCAAAGACATGCGGTTATTCCCAGCCTCAGCCCCCCCTCAGCCCCCCCCTCAGCCCCCCTACCACTCCCTTTCACCCCCTTCCACTCTCTCCCAGCCCCTTCCCACCCACGCCACCCTGCCTACCATTAGGGCATACCATCCTTTGCATCTTACCAAGGGTGCATCTTACCAAGGGTCTTGTGCCGTACAAGCTGCAGCCTTGATGTTGGCAATGCAGATGGCAATGCAGATAGCCAGCCCTTGGCGACTTGTTGAGTGCATAGAGCTGAGCACTCTTGGCCTTGCTTAATCTCTTCTTGGTTCTCTTCATGGTTAGGGATTGAGAGGTGGGTGGGTGAGATGCTGAGCGGGGCTACGGGCTTGGCTCGGTGGTCAGGGTGATGGGGGGTGATGGGGGGTGATGGATACGGAGATGGGTGAAGGAGAGGTTGGGGAGAGGTAGGGGGCGAGGAGGAGGGTTAGGGGGGAGGAGGCTGATGGCAGGCTGGGATGAGGGGCTACTGGGAGCTGGGCGGGGTAGACGAGGTTGGGAGATGGTGGGTTAAGGTGTGTTGGTGGTGGCCATGTGGCTGAGTGGTCAGCCAAGCTCAGTCGGCTCCTCATGCACCTGTAGCCATCAGCATGTGTACCTTGTAAGCGGTCCATCTTGTCACATACAAACTTAATGATTGAGTTGCATGGTGCCATGGACGCGTTGATGAGTATGCTACAAAAGATTCGTGTGAGGCCAGGCTGTTGTTCAATGGTTGAAAACATAAAGCGGATAATAGCTGTAAGGGGTGACTAGTCCCTACTGTGCCGCCCACCATTACAGCGATACAGCGATGTCGCACACGAATTCGAGTTTCTTCACATCCTCGCCAAGCGGCCTGCACCATCAGGAAGCTCGCGCAGCCATGTTTGCCGGACTTCGGTGGTGTGCGCCACCGACATGTCGTGCATCGCTAACGGATAGCCAAGGGCGTGGCTTACCAGTGTAGCTAACCACGGTCTGCGATTGGGACACATCCGGGGTCACATGTGGCTGATGACTCCGATGGCAATTCCAGTCTTACATTAAACGCGCATTATCGCAATGCAGCAGACGCAGCAAACGTTACATCAAATGATGGAGTAGATGGGCTGCAGTTGCATGAAGATTACCAACCCCATGTTGGGAACGACGTTGGAATTACAAAAGGGCCAAATGGGAGCCATCCACCTGAAAAAAGCACCGCTTAGGTGACACTTATAGTGCAATCTTCTCCACGAGTCGAACCATTGGTGAGGTGCCTCATTATGGGCTCCTGGGACGTGCCAGCTGGGCTGGGTGCTGCCAGGTGCTGCCAGGTGCTGCTAGCCAGCTGCTGGCCAGCGGAGTGCCAACGGTGACGGCGATGCGCTTCCTGTTGGCTTGCAGGTCCCGTCAGCTTAGCTTGTATATGGCTAGAAGCCAAGCTGCTGATGTGCGACGTATAAATAGAAATCACCTGGCTGAGGCGCGACGTTGTTGTGGTTATCATGTGCATGTTTTCTGTTAGTTGGGGCCACCTGAGCTCGGGGGACCCCAACTAACAGAAAACCTACCCCTGGTAGTAGGACGGCTGTAACTCCGCACTCCCTGCGCCAAATTTTACGCAAGATGATTCACATTGTAGGCAATCCAACCAGCTACCTCTCACCCACTTTAGATGATTATCCAGTCAGTAGGCCGTGCACAGTGAAGCATCAAAGTTAGTAATTCAAACTTAAGCCGTTGCGGAGCATGCAGTCATCGCTGCGACCGCCCGCGTCGCTTGGGCTGCTCTACACGAGCATGCGCATCGGCAGCAGCAGTCAGATCGGAAAGCGGTTGCGGCGATGTGGCAATGAGCCCACCTCCCCCCAATACCTAGAGGGCAATGCCACAGCTCGACCATTTGGACTTACAACATGCTACTTACTAGGTTAAGCTCATCTAGGACAGTACTACAAAAATTCATACTCAGATAAGCCAAAAGCTTACTTTGGTTTGTGACCCCCCAACTCCCTTAGCCGATCTCAGGGCTAGGGCCATGTAGTCAGTCAGACAACTCCACACCATGACCGAGTTTGGACTGGGCTCTAAGACTAAGACTTACGCTCCCCTACCTGCCATCCACCTGCGTGCAAAGTTTCATAGCTCAACTGCCTCCACACAGCCCCGTAGCCCTCATTCTGCTTGGAGAACATGATGTCACTTTGAAGATGTCAAACTGATGATGGCATGGGTTGTTTGATGTGCGGCTTGTTTCAAGAGATGCTCCAATGGGTCAATAACAAACATTTCATGTCGCTTTTCCTCTAGGTGCAACGGGTGCAACATTGTGGAGGACACAGTGGAGGAGGGGGGGGTGTAACCCGGTTATACCTTAATGTGCGCCGACCCAAATGATGTATTTGGCGGGAGGCGAACATGAATACATGCTTCCGTCACCCCGTCTAGGTGCCCTGCACGCCCGGCAGGCATCGCGTTGGGTGTTAGCCGGACATTCCATTTGTGCACAATCAGCTCACTACGCTAGGTAGATGGGGTCACAGGGATGTGGCACGCGGTGCCAAGTAGACCCATCTCGCCGCTGAGATTTGTTCGCGGGCACATGTGGCAGTAAAGAATGCAATGGCTTGCGCTGAAGGTCAGATGACGCGGACTGAATAGCAGCTGCCAGTGTGATGAACGGTATCGAAAACGGTGCAGTATTGAGAGAATATTTGCATGCATAGTACCAACCCCATGTTGGGGCGGCCTGACCTGAGCTACAGGTTGAGGCCCTGCCAATACAGCCCAGTCACTACAGCCTGGAGGCTACAGGTTTAGGCTAGAGACTATAGGTTGAGCTTGACACTGTAGGTTGAGGACTGATTCGTTGCAAATTGGGTGATCGCTTCGGTCTCGGACAATCATCCGCTAGGGCCTCGACCTTGATATCTAAAACCGCTCAAATCTAGGCCGTCGTGCTATCGCTGCTACGCTGATCACCTGTGTGTACAGGTTGAGGCCGCCGGTTATTGTAATGCATTATGTTTGTATGTATGTGAGGGGGGGGGGGCGGCCAAGCAGCCTGAGCGGTGTAAGCCACCAATTTATCTTATTAAATCGAAGGGTGTGACGGCAAACAGTACCCTGGGGCCAGTCTGAACCAGTGCTGGGCGATTCGCCAAAGACGTGCAAGCGCAGCCCCTGACCTGCTCCTCCCTCCTGCTGCACCCCCTTGGCAGCAACAGGCAGCTGGTGCAGGTGCCGCCCCTGACCTGCTTCCCCCTCCTGCTGCACCCCCTTGGCAGCAGCAGGCAGCTGGTGCAGGTGCCGCCCCTGACCTGCCTCCCCCCCCTACTGCACCCCCAGGCAGCAGCAGGCAGCTGGTGCAAGTGCAGCCCGAGGGCTGCTCACCTATCCACTGTTGTTGCTGCAGCTGAGGAGCAGCAGGGGACCACAGCGGAGTTGAACACGAGCTCGTCACGCAAGCGCAGGACGGGCATGAGAGACTGGACACAAACTGCCCAGCAAGGTCATACAAGTATGGCCTACACACCAGTGCTGGGCGATTCGCCAAAGACGTATCACTTAGTGTAATAAAAAACATCAAAACAAGAAATTTTTATTACTTTTGTTATGTAATGATTAATTAACTAATTGTTTATTAAATATAAACCAAAAGAATACTCCCTTGTAGGACCTGGATGCAATTCATCCCACATAGCCCCACACCCCAGCCCTTGTGGGTCAGCATGCAACAGGCTAGGCTGTAGCCCCACACCCCAGCCCTTGTGGGTCAGCATGCAACAGGCTAGGCTGTAGCCCCACACTCTAGCCCTAGTGGGTCAGCATGCAACAGGCTGGGCTGTAGCTCAAGACCCTAGCCCTAGTGGGTCAGCATGCAACAGGCTGGGCTGTAGCCCCACACCCTAGCCCTAGTGGGTCAGCATGCAACAGGCTGGGCTGTAGCCCTAGCCGCTGTGCCCTAGGTAACGGCCCTTGGCAGATGCCCCAGCCATCCAGTAATCAATGGCCTCTTTGTAGGGGAACGTCTTGAGGGTGAAGGTCTTGTCAAGGTACACACGCAAAGTGCTGGACAGGTTGGCACTGAGGCTGTTGCGCCTCTCGTCCTTGATGAATAATAATGATCTCGTTATCGGCACTTCTGCGATGGATGTTCGGCGTTCTGCGATGGATGTTCGGCTGTGGTGCCTTTGGGGTTTGCGGAAGATGGGATACATTGTTGGGGGATAAGTAATAAGCGGAGTACTAGACGAGCGGTGGAGCTATTACCGATGTAATAAAGTTCACTCATTTTGAGGACGGTTTTTTCGACTTATTATCGTTTTTTGCGCTGGATTATTACCGACTTATTACACTATTACCCAACCGCCCAGCACTGGTCTGAACAGTGCATTGACATTGCAACTTACGAGGAGTCAGCCAGCCTGTGCCCTGTGAGGTGCACTGAGACATGGCATGAAGCTGCTGCGCCGCTGTGGCCGCTGTGGCTACTCGGCCCATTACCGTCAGCCTGATATGGCTGCCTGGCCTTGCCCAATGAATATGCTGTTGCCACTCCTGCCAGTGTTGTTGCTGCAGCCGCTGCTGCCACTGCAGCCGCCATTATTTCTGCTGCCCCTGCAGCCGCCGTTGGTTTCTGCTGCCCCTGCATCGCTGTGGCCGCCGCTCAGCCCTCCCACACCTGCTCCGCTAGCTCCCGTGCGATCCTCCGTTCCTCCCTTGCGCTGCGCCGTGCTGCTGCCAGCTGCTGCTCAGCTGCCCGATCCCGCAGCTGGGGCATTGCCAGCGCATGGCTCAGCAGCTTTCGGGCTACGGCACTGCTGGTCTTCGGCCGAGGTTTGGGAGGCAGGAGCTCTGTACAGAGTCGCACACAACCAGGCGCACACGCTTCCTCATGCTGGGATGATGCACGGAACCTGACATGTGGAGCCTCCGTGAGCCATGCAGTGTGCATTAGCAGGACAAGAGCGGAAGCAGGGACAGGGGCACGAGTGGGAGCAGGGGCAGGAGCGAGAGTGGGAGCAGGGGCAGGGGCGAGAGTGGGAGCAGGGGCAGGAGCAAGAGTGGGAGCAGGGGTAGGGGCGAGAGTGGGAGCAGGGGCAGGGGCGAGAGTGGGAGCAGGGGTAGGGGCGAGAGTGGGAGCAGGGGCAGGGGCGAGGAGGGGGCAAAGGGTAGGGGCAAGAACGGGAGCGGGCCGTTGCGGCATCCGTCATAGGCCTGGAGGCATCAGGATGCCAAGCAGCCCACCCTCCAGTGGCTGCCCCTGGACTATTGAGCCCGGCATCGCTGTACTTGCTTCCAGCAGCCCCTTCAGGTGCTCACCTGCCACTGGCAGCTGCTTTGATGCCTGGCTGGCCTGCTCCCACTCCCTCAGCTGCCAGCCCTCTGATGCACCCAACGCCAGCAGCTCTTGGGCTGCATGCATGACACAAGCAGGCTGGCGAGCATGATGGCTAGTGGGCTAGAGTGGTCAGGCAGGCATTGGGCTGTTCTAGAACGCCAACAATGGACATGCAAGCATCATGGAGGTTTAGGTCAGGCTGACCTGAACAGCCCGACCAGCAGAGTGCAGTAGGGCAGGTAAGGCAGGCTCCATGCGCTAGCAGCTCGCATCCTGGTTTGAGTCGGGCCAAGGCTGGCAGCAAGCTGAGCAGGCACAGACTGACTGGCTAGGCCACACTGTCACCAGCCAAGGGCCCAGCACAGGCGCAAAGCAGGAGACTCACAGTCACTGCCCCTTGGTTGAGGAGCTGGCCCTTTGGGCAGAGATAAATGAATGCCGAGGTGGGTCGCCATGTGAAGGTGTACTCCACTGAGCACCTTATCTGCTGCTGGCGGCTGATGCCACGTATGCAGCCACCGTGGCCCTCACCCATGCCATCCTGATCTGCCCTAACTTACCAACTGCCCCAACCGCCCAACTGCTCCAACACCCTCATCTCAAGCCAACCACACCTGCTGCCAAGCTGTCCAGCTCATGCTGGCACCATAGCTTCACCAGGTGGGGCGAGGGGGCTGCACTGCGACCCTTTGGGGTCAGGTATGTAGCAGCAACTACACCCGACGCCCACCTGCCATCCTACTGGCTGCATGGACACTTGCATGGCTGCAAGGGCAGCCTCAACCCACCCATAGTTGCATTGGGGCAGACCAGCACAGCGTGTTTGTCGTCGGCCCAGCGAATGTATGGCTGCAGGGGCGCGTCTGGCAGCACCACATCCAGAAATGCTTGGAGAGTGCTGGTGATGGTGGCGGGTGTGAGGTCACACACTTCCACGCAGTGTGAGAAGCCGCCCTCCCAGATCACACCTACGAGAGCAAGGGTGGCATGCAGGTGCTGCTGAGAGGGGACCTCTGGGTGAGTAAAGGATGTTGGCAAGATGCCCACTTGTTGAGTGCCCAGGGGCTGGGTCAGGGGTCAGGGGTCAGGGGTCAGGGGTCAGGGGTCAGGGGTCAGGGGTCAGGGGCCAGGGGCCAGGGGTCAGGGGTCAGGGGTCAGGGGTCAGGGATCAGGGGTCAGGGGTCAGGGGTCAGGGGTCAGGGGTCAGGGGCCAGGGGCCAGGGGCCAGGGGTCAGGGGTCAGGGGTCAGGGGTCAGGGGTCAGGGGTCAGGGGTCAGGGGTCAGGGGTCAGGGGTCAGGGGTCAGGGGTCAGGGGTCAGGGGTCAGGGGTCAGGGATCAGGGGTCAGGGGTCAGGGGTCAGGGGTCAGGGGTCAGGGGTCAGGGGTCAGGGGTCAGGGGTCAGGGGTCAGGGGTCAGGGGTCAGGGGTCAGGGGTCAGGGGTCAGGGGTCAGGGGTCAGGGGTCAGGGGTCAGGGGTCAGGGGTCAGGGGTCAGGGGTCAGGGGCCAGGGGTCAGGGGTCAGGGGTCAGGGGTCAGGGGTCAGGGGTCAGGGATCAGGGGTCAGGGGTCAGGGGTCAGGGGTCAGGGGCCAGGGGTCAGGGGCCAGGGGTCAGGGGTCAGGGGTCAGGGGTCAGGGGTCAGGGGTCAGGGGTCAGGGGTCAGGGGTCAGGGGTCAGGGGTCAGGGGTCAGGGGTCAGGGGTCAGGGGTCAGGGGTCAGGGGTCAGGGGTCAGGGGTCAGGGGTCAGGGGTCAGGGATCAGGGGTCAGGGGTCAGGGGTCAGGGGTCAGGGGTCAGGGGTCAGGGGTCAGGGGTCAGGGGTCAGGGGCCAGGGGCCAGGGGTCAGGGGTCAGGGGTCAGGGGTCAGGGGTCAGGGGTCAGGGGTCAGGGGTCAGGGGTCAGGGGTCAGGGGTCAGGGGTCAGGGGTCAGGGGTCAGGGGTCAGGGGTCAGGGGTCAGGGGTCAGGGGTCAGGGGTCAGGGGTCAGGGGTCAGGGGTCAGGGGTCAGGGGTCAGGGGTCAGGGGTCAGGGGTCAGGGGTCAGGGGTCAGGGGTCAGGGGTCAGGGGTCAGGGGTCAGGGGTCAGGGGTCAGGGGTCAGGGGTCAGGGGTCAGGGGGCAGAGGACAGGGTTTCAGCAAGTCATGCCAAGCGACCCAACCCAGGCAGCACACTGCCATAGCTACTATCCAGGTGGTCATTCATCAATGTTACTCCAGCTGTGAAGAGTGGTAGCCAGCGTGGTAGTCAGGTTGGCAGTCAGGATAGAGGTCAGGGGGGGCAGGGTGGTGGTCAGGGTGGTAGTCAGGGTAGAGGGTAAGGGGTGTCAGGATGTTTGCACCCACCCCAACGGACCAGCATTAAGAGTCGGCGCACCTGATAGGCTGCCGCCCTCCTCCTGATGCTCACTGCCGTGCCCCTGCCTGCCTCTGCTGCTGCTACTTGGAAAGCCACGACCAGGAAGGGGGGCCTGGGTCAGCGGCCCAAGCCCCACTGCAGCGGCCCAGGCCTGGTCCTGATCTGATACAGCTGCCTGGAACCCAGGCTGCCTGCTGCCCTGACTGACTGCGCTGGAGGGAAGGTTTGATGTGTTGAGTGAGGTTGATACTGGAACTGGGGCTTGGGCAAAGCTTGCCACATCACAAGACTCCCAGTCATCAGCCACGTCATCATCCACGTCACATGTGGTGGCTGTAGCGATTGCCTCAGTGTGTGCTGGGGCAGTCGCTGGCTTGGGCTGTGCGGTGCAGCTGCACAGCGCCCCACTGGAGCTGCACGGCACTGAACCTCGGGCTGCAAAGCATGTTCAAGTGGTCTGGTATCAACACCAGCTAAGCAAGCACCTATGTCATTCACATACATTATGATCGCGTAATGATTTTGATCACATATACATAGACCCGTGAAAACCCAAGGGCGTGAGGCATCTGGGTATGGGCCGGTGTATTGCCGCAGCTGCATCTGCCATACAAGCATGCCAGCGACCATTGTCACATGGTTGCATCGTGCACGTGTGCTGCACCCCTCTGATCACCCAGATGTGCACACCGCATTAAAGCCGGGTAGCCTCACGCACACAGACCTGCTACATCTGTTTCGTCGCGCAAGAGCAACTGGGCAGCTTTTGCAGTTAAAACTTCGGCCTGAGCAACGGCCAAGCGCTGAAACGTAGCACGAGCTTCATCCACGAGGCCCTGCGACATTGCGAACAGCGGCTGACATCGCACCTGACTACATCGCATATGACCGCGTGGATGACCCACCTGTGCTAGCTGGTTGTGTGCCAACGTAGCCAACTCATCTAGTGTCTCGGCAGGCTGGCTGGGCATGCGAAACGTCTGCCAATGTTTTGCCGGCAAGTGTGGCGCCATGTCTTGTTGGCTCTGGTGCAATAAAGGCTTGCCCTGTGTTGCTAGGGCTGAAGCAGTGCAGCAACCCAGACGAGAGTCCCTCTGGTTGCCGCATGCAGTCCTGGTGTCTATTGGGGGATGGGCAGGCCAAGTTCCTTCTCTGCTGTGTCACCGCCTCCGCCTCTGCTGTGTAACACCCACCTTGCTTGGGCAGTGCATAGCCCTATCCAGGCTGGGTTCAAGGGAGAGTATGGGGGAGGAGTTACCCTGAGCATGGTCCTAGGCACCAAGGCTGGGTTTGGGGGCGATGCATCGCCCAATAAGGTGGACCCAGCCGCACCCCCATCCCCTTTAGCACATTACCATGTTCATAATACAGTTCAGGCACGGCCCAGTCCGATCATAACCTGCCATTGTGTCTGTCAACTGTGAGTGGTTCCACCATAGCATCAAACTCCTCCCCAATCCTACAGTGTTGTGTGCATATGCATTATGATGTACGGGGGTGCAGGAGGTCTGGTCGATCAAGCTAGCTCTGAATACTCCAACAATGGCTTCTAGCTCCTTGTAGGACCCCCGTAACTGACCTTGAAAGGGGGTGGGTCCCATACACTCTGATGAGGTAGGTGTGTGGCAGCTCCCAGTGGACTTGGTTCCTAGGGGCCAATGGTGTCAGCACCTTGGCCCTCAACCTTGAGCCTTCATTGCAGTCGAACACACTAATTGTGAACCACTACAAAGCGGTGTTTTTGTCTGTGTGGAGTTCCCATCACATGGCATGCACATGGCCTATACATGGCATACACATGGTCACGGTCGCCTACCACCTACAGCATTGCCTGACCCCTGTGACAGGGCTATGCATAGATTTGGCATGACAAAACATGCACTAAGCGTAAGCTGATGACAGCTTCAAGTGGGGGGGGGGGCACACACTACTGTGCCACAGCAGGCTGCTGCTGCTGCTGGGCCTTGGGTGGCTTGTCTCGCATCCGCTTGTAGCCCAGGGCAGGGTACTCCTTGCCCTTGGCTGGCAGAGCTCCCTGCTCTGCCCAGTAGCACAGCTCCAGTGGCCGCCACTTGCTCTCCCCAATGCGCTGCATGTTCAGCGCTGCATTGCAGTCCCTGTCCAGCCACCTGCCTGGCTGTGGCGCTGGCTTGGCTTTGGCAGCCTTGCCCTGGGCCTTGCCTTTGCTATTAGTGGGCTGGGTGGGCTCAGCTGCCTGCTCAGCCTTGGTGCGCTTGTTGCGCTTGGCTGGCGGGGGAGCACTGGGCCATGGCTCTGAGGCTGCTGGCTGTGTGGCTGCCTGGCTGCTGCGTTGGGCCTGTGGGGGCTTGCGGGGGGCCACTACCGGGCACCACATCAGGCCCGCAGCTGGTCTGTGCCTCTGGGCCTGCACACCACCTTGCAGCAGGCACGCAACACCGCATCCGCACCGCAGCCTCCCCCAGTGCCAACGCTAGAAGCGTCAAAGAAGACCAGCGAGACGAGCAGCGAGACGAGCCACCCAAGGCCCAGCAGCAGCAGCAGCCTGCTGAGGCCCAGTAGTGTGTGCCCCCCTTTCTTGAGCTGTCATCATCTCACAATCAGTGCATATTTGTTATGCCAACTCTACACCATAGCCCTAACGGGTCAGGCAATACTGTAGGTGGTAGGCACTCAAGCACCATGTCCATGTGCAGTGGGTATAGTCCGCACAGCCCGTAGCTATTGATACCCAACCACATCGTCGTCCAGCCAACCGTTCACGCCCCAGTCTGGCAAACATAGAAGACAGCGTGACGGTGTGCGTCGACACCATTAGCTTGCAGCGTCTGCTTGCAGTGTCCATTTTGCAATTTCCGGCGAGGCGCGAGTGAGGAGTGACTGGTGCCGAACTCATTCCAGGTATATATATCCGGGTATCCAGTGTGCGTGTACTAAGAGCCCAGCAACGCTGCGATTAGCCACTCTGCAAGCCAGCAGCGAGGCGAGAAAGTCAGAGCCATGCCTCAACAAATCAGCGCACTCTGTGCCCTGGTCGCAGTAACATGCATTGCAGCAATGGCAGTGTCAGCTTCACAAATACAGCCTACGATACTCCTTAGCGGTTCGGTCCCGGACATTGTCGCCTTGACCGTGTGGGACCCGGCAGCGACTTGCGCCACGGGGTTGGAGTGCCTCCTGGCAGGCTCTTCACGCACACAAGTCCGCGCATCGGAATACTCGAACTTGCCAGCAGGTGGGTAGCACGCCTGCAGTACCATGTATTTCTGGTCTTTTCCCCCTGCATTTCACTGCCCGGCCTGCCACTGCATTACAGGTGGGCTGCGTGCCAAATGCAATGTGCCTAGCGCACTCCTAGCTGCCCCTGGCCCTATCAACATCAGCCTGGCATGCGACAGCATTGTTGCTGGCTCGTCTGCCCCCCTGATGGTCGGCACCAAGATAGAGGTCAGTTAGGCACCGTAGCTACGTCATAGCCCCAGCACAGCCTATGCATTGCTATCCTTGCCGCTAGTCTCCAGCACGGCATTATCAGTGTTAGCCTAGGTGGTAGTTCAGATCACGAGACATCAGCTGAGCCTAGTGTCCATGACTTGGTATGCCTTTTCATCGGCCTGTCAGTCACATACTGTGTGTCCTGCCCGCCCGCCCCTTGCAGCTTCGCTCCCTCTTTCGCCAAGGAGCCTGCATCTCCGGACCCTGCTCAGTGCTCATCACGCTGGCCTCCGACCTGCCCGCCCACACCTTGTCAGCAGCCAGCAAGCAGTGGTCCGTGTCCTGTGCCTCATCGCGCACTTCATGGTACCCGCTGTCATCTGGCCCGGCTCCTCGGACCGCAGCGGACGCAGCAGCAGGGGTGAGGGTGTCAGTCGTGGAGTTCGCGGCTGACATCCGCAGCAACCTGGATCCCTCATGCACCCTCGCCCTTGGCGCGGCCATGATGTCGCCCCTGCCCCTGGGCCCTGTAGACTTTACCGCCATGGCGACTCAGGAGGCACGAGCTGTGTTACTGGCAGCCAGGCTTGATGTGAAGCTAGAGGGACTGGCCAGCAAGAAGCAGGCCCCACTGCTGCACCAGCTGACCAACCTTGTGGCCAGACGTATGGCCATTGCCTGCAACTGTTCTGACCTCTCCTCACCCTCACCCATGCCCTCCCGCTCTCCTGTGCCCCCCGCCCTGTCACCCGCTCCTTCGCCTTTCCCAGCTCCCCCGACAACCTCTGGCACTGCCATCGCCTCAGGCAACCTCGCAAACTGCAGGTACGCCCACCCTCTAGGCTTACCAGCAGTTTACCTGCGCACAGCTGGTCCCTCTGCACCCACAACCCCATTATTACCCAGTCGCAGCACCTTGCCTGACCTTGATGCACCCCCTTGCCACAACACCATGCTACAATACTCTGCCTGCTGGTGCACAGGGTCGGACTAGACACGAGCTTCACCTCCCGCTTGGGCCTGAGTGGCTGGACGGAGAGCATGGATGATGTCGCCACCGTGCGCACCAGCGCCAATGGCATGTTCCAGGTGCCAGGGGTAGCCGGTTACCTTCGCGTCCTGCCCGACAGCGACGCCGCATCCTGGACCTCTGCCTCCGTCACCGCCGCACAAACCGCAGCCGGCAGCAGTTCGCCATGCTACGACTCGCTGTCGAACAAGCGGCTCACGCTGTACCTTTCCGCACCGGGCAACTACAGCGTGGTGTCTCTCATCTCCACGTTGGTTGCCACGCTGCACGCTGCGCACCCGGCATATGTCGGTTCTAGTGTGCAACGGGTCGAGACGGACGTCAAGGCCGCCATGCGCCTGTCCCCGGACCTAAACCTGGCAACTGCCAACACCTACTCGCAGTTCACAGTGCAGAAGGATGAGCGGTAAGCCCTTCCTGCCACAACCTGCCTGCTCTTATTCCCTTAATCAGCCTCTCTTGATACTTACAAACACCCTCCTATGCCCCCCCACCTCATCTACCCCTCCCCCTACTTCCTTCCCCACACCCTGCCTCCCCCCCTTTCTCATCGACACATTCGCACAAGCCCACCCCCTGTCTTCTCAACCACCCCCATGAACCAAACTCACCTGCTTTCCCTGATCTGACCAAGTATCTCTGCTGCTGCTGATTATGCCTGCAGCTTCCAGCTTCTGGCCCGCAAGGAAGCAGGCATGGCCGTCCTGGTCCAAAGCATGGCTACCTTCCTCTCAGCTGGCTCCGGCTCAGCTGGGCTGGTGCAGGCTCAGGCTTTCTGCATGTACACCCTCGCTCGACGCCTCGTCAGGAGCCGTGTCGCGTCCGGCCGCAATCTCCTGCAGGACGAAGACGAGTTCGACTTTGCCAACACCGCAAGCCTCACGACGCTGATGGCTTCTGCCGCCGAGGCCATGACCGCCGCTGGCTCAGACGCCCTCAGCAGCTCCGCATCCGACCCGGCTCTCATCGCGGCCGCAGTGCAAGCCGTGAGCAACCTGCAGACGGTGCTGGCCAGCAGCGCCGGAGATCCGCTGGCGCTGGCGCAAGCGCTGTACCTGGGCCAGAGCCAGCTGCTCAGCTCCTTGTCTGACCTGGCTACCGGCGCTGTCTCCGTCGAAGACTTTGCGACCAGCACCAGCACCACGGCCATGATCGCGGCCGCCGCAGCTACCCCCTTGCCCGGCCAGCTGGTGCCGAGCTCCTGCTCGGCGTCGCAACAATCCATGTGGCAGTCGGCCTGCTCCGCGCCCAACCCCTTCACATGCGGCCCGTACACGTCAGATTGTGTGACCGCGCCGGTGTGGGACGCCGACGCCAACCGCCTGGACTTCGCGTACGCCTGGAACCTAAGCAGCGTGTTGAACACCGGCTGGAACCACAGTACCGTTTCCACCACCCTGTACCGTTTCGCCCTCCCCACTCCCTTGCCTGTTGGAACCTACAACCTTACCCTCACCACCACAGCTACCAACGCATCTGGTGTGGCCGCGGTGGTGCAGCTGGTCAGCAGCGGGGCCTCAGATCTCTTTATGAACGCCAGTGGGGTGGTGGTGGTGGGGCAGGCTGTTGACATCGTGACAGTGGCTGTGTCAATCCCTGTGGCAGAGGTGGTGGGCAGCGTGTCAGTGGCCCTAGTGTACGCTGGTGCGCTGCTGCCAGTGGCTGTGGAGGTCTGTGACGAGGGGCAGAGCCTGATGGTGGTCAGCCGCTGTGGGCTGCCCGACCCGCGTGGCTGTGGCTTCAACTACGCGGTGAGTTCACATCGTGCCTGCTTTTTTACAACACCTGACCTGGCACTGGTTGGTGAATCACTTCTGGTCTGGCCTGGTTCCATTGCCTATCTGCAGATTTGTGGCGACGCCCCTGTCTCATCCGACGACATGTTGGCCTTCACCGCCGCCATTCCCGACGGCCCCCTCAGCCTGCCCCCCGCCCTGTACTCATCAGGGGTGACCCTGACCCTGGTGAACCACACCGTCAACCTGACCAAGGCAGGGGCATACCGCCTCAGCCTGCTCAAGGCTGCGGGGGTGAACATCACCCTACAGCTCTCTGGCCCTTCTGGCTCTGCCTCATACAATGCCAGCACCCCTCGCTTGCTGGTCCCCTCCAGTGGCATCTCCAGGGTCAGCATCAGCATCGCCATGCCAGCAGGCATGGTGGCTGAGTCAGCGGCGGTGCTGATGTCGTTTGTGCCACCCCGCCCACCCCCTCCCGCCCCCCGCCCACCCGCACCCAGGCCACCCTCACCCACCCCACCGCCGCCATCCGTCTCTGCTGCTTTTCACCTCACCCTCAGGGTGCCGCCCAGCCTGCAGCAGAACGCGACCAGCCGCACCGCAGCAATGGCTCTCCTGCAGAGAAACATGGCGGACAACCTGAACATGACCCCAGAGGCTGTCCGCATCAGCAATGTCAGCTTCCCCGTGCTGTCCCGCCGCGCCCTGCTTGCCCCTGTGGCAGCTGTTCCCATGCAAATGCTTGTAACCGTCACACGGCCACTCCTCCTGAATGATGTGGCTGCCACCACAGCTCAGCTGAACTCACTCATCAGCGATGTGGTCCTTGCACCGCTACGCTTCATCAACTCCACAGTCCTGATGCAGATTGGGGTGAACCCAGCCGACCCGATCCTCGTAGACGTTGTTGCCAGCCCCCCTTCCGCCCCTCCTCCCAGCCCCAGCCCCCCTCTCTTCGCCCCACGACCTCCCAGCTCACCGCCCAGCCCCTCCACCTCCACCTCCCTCCCCACCCAGGCTGCCCCAGCCACCCCCTCATCACCCTCATCCAGAGCCAAGGTCTTGGGACCTGCCATCGCCATCCCCATTGGCCTAGCCGTTTTGGCCGGTGTGGCAGCCCTCACCTATCTTGTCAGCAGGCGGCGTTCAAAGAAGGCGGCAGCAGAGACATATGCGGCTCCACCTCTGCCCCAGGCGCCAGCAGTCATGGTGGACGCTTGATGATTGGAGGATTGGAGTCTCAGTTGTCGCCAGAGTGTGATATGTGAACTTGGCCTGCTGCCATGCAACTAGTTGCAGCTAGGCAGTCTAGAACTGTACCCCGACCTGACCTGACGTGCTCACAGCCCTAACTTCTGCATGACATCCACCGCTTGCTTTCAATTCAACCACACCTCCCATGCTTGATTGGCCCCTTGAACTTGACGAGCGAATTGTGGCACACATTGATTGCCCTCGTTTTCGCTATTTTCTTTATGTTTATGTTTACCCTCCCTTTCTGACGCTATTAACCTGTAGGATACAAGCAGGATTGTAAACACGCTCACAGCCCTAACTTCTGCATGACATCCACCGCTTGCTTTCAATTCAACAACACCTCCCATGCTTGATTGGCCCCTTGAACTTGACGAGCGAATTGTGGCACACATTGATTGCCCTCGTTTTCGCTATTTTCTATATGTTTATGTTCACCCTCCCTTTCTGACGCTGTTAACCTGTAGGATACAAGCAGGATTGTAAACACGCTATCACGGCAATGCTCATTGCAGCAGGGCAGCAGCAGGAGGGGCAGCAGCAGTGGGACAGCACAGCGGGAGCAAGCCCCAACCTCGTCAACGTAGCGGAATGGAGGGCTTGGGAAGCGGGGCGAAACATCGTTGGGTTGCTTACACTGGGGGTCCTGGATGGAAGAGTCAGTGTCCTAACACGATGGCCCGAGGGTGACAGGAGTCAGAAGAACAGAAAAAGCGTGATTGCATAATATCACCTCCCATGGTCCATGGTAGTAATCTGAATCTGTCAATGAATGATGGTGTGATCATATATACAGCTGTGTATGACAAAGACCCGCCAACTGAGAAGTGCAATGCTAGTGGTCCCTATGTGCAATGTCTTGGAAGAACTAACCCACCTAATACCCCTATGTAGAGCTGTGGTAGCCTCCATAGCAGTCCTGCCGCCAACCCAAGGCAAGCTGCTTGCAGCCCACTCACAACCTGCTTGCTGCTGTTCACAACCAAAGATAGAGTGGCAGCTACTCTTGCCCCTTCACCAAGTCGCCTGTCTTAGCAAAATGGCAGTATGACAGTGTGACATCGCTGTTCGTTCATAGCCCCCTCAATCACACACCATGCATGAGCCCTCTGACCTGACCCGCTATGAGCCACCAGCAGCCACCGCGTTACCCAACCACCAGCTCCTCATGACAGTTGGATAGCCACTCCGGCCTGATCACCCCCTTGGTGGGCAGTCGTAGGCACAGCTGCAGGCGGGTGGACAGCTGCCTGCTTGCGCTTCCACACCAGGGCTGCTGCAGCAAGGGCGACCGCCACAGCCAGGGTGGGCAGCACCACTGCCAGTGCCACCTCGCCAGGGGGAAGGCTGCTGCTACTAGATGTGACAGGGTCAGGACTGCTGCTGCCAGAGGGGGCAACACTTCGAAGACTGGACCCCTGACCACCCACACTTGATGGTTCTGGTGAAGGTGGAGAGGAGGTGGGCGGCATTGGCGGCGACGGAGGCGGTGGCAGAGGAGGATCCTGCTCTACGGCATCCTCTATCAAGGTAGGTTGAGGCATGGGTGGAGAGGGTGGTGATTGGGAGCTGGCTGGCAGCGGCGAGGGAGGGGAGGGGGAGGGCACATTGATACTCAAGTCCTGGTCCAGCAGCAGGAAGGGTGGTGAGGGGGAGGGCATAGCTGGAGGGGAGGGGGACGGCGGGCTCAGCATCCACCAACCGTCAGGAGGTGGGGGGGGCGGGGGTGGGGGCGGAACAGGGCCGGGGGCAGGGGGTGGCGAAGGCGGTGCAGGGGAAGAGGGTGGCCGGGGCGGGCTGGGAGGGTTAGGAGGAGGGGACGGAGGGCTGGGGGGCTGGGGTGGAAAGGGGGGAGGGGAAGGGGGCCGAGGGGGTGCAGGAGGGGAAGGGGGAGGGGAGGGGGGAGGGGGTGAGGGGGATGGAGGGCTAGGTGGTGAAGGGGGTGGTGATGGAGGGAGAGGAGGGGAGGGTGGGGACGGCGGAGGGGAAGGGGGGTTTGGGGGTGAAGGAGGGGAGGGAGGTGGTGAAGGAGGAGATGGAGGGGGGGGAGGGGAAGGAGGAAAAGGGTCGGCAGGTGGTGGTGGCGGTGGAGGCGGCGGTGGCCTTGCAGTGGATAGCTTGCGATGCACCGCCTTGCCCTGGGTCTGTCCCTGAGCTGCGCTGTGGGCTGGATGACCAGTGACGAGGAGGGACAGGCCGCTGTGGTGCGGTAGGACATCTATGGCAGCTGGCTGCCCCGTAGCTTGCTCAGCGCACAGCAGCCGAGCAGACACATGCCCCGCCGTTGACACCATGAAGGCAGGCAGCTGGCAGCGGGCAGCGATAAGGCCTGCGAGTCAGGCGGGTAAGACACGACACAATATGGGACGAGTGCAACGGTGCAGAGCTGCCGACAACGCGCAACCGTCGCGAAGTTTCTTGTGTACGGCCCTGCCAAGGCCGGCCAGCACACAGCCGTCGCTTCATCTGCTTCCTGGCGCTTACCGTTCTGCGCCTCCAGGATTGCAGGCACCACCGCCAGTGCGCGAGGCTGGGCTCGGGTGAATCTGCACGCTGCTGGAGCGCATCCCTGAGGAAAGTCGGTAGCCAAATGATAGAACGCGAATGCCACGTCCTGCTGTGCGCCTTGCGATACGACTGCTGGCTCCACGATTGCTTGCCCCGTACATAGCGAGGCCTGAGCGGCAGCAAACACAAGCCAGGCCACGAGGGCTGCTTGGCTGCGCTGCGCCATGTCTAAGAGTGTGGGCTACAGCTTCGTCTGAACTGCATAGCACATCGTCTTGTGTGCATCTTATCCCTGAGGACGCGGCCGTCACTCTTCTCGCGCCTCTCAGTTGTCGTGTCGGTGAGCGCTTGCCAAAAGCACGAAGTTCTGGGCTGAGATGAGTAGGGCGTGCCACAATGTTTATCTTTGACATGACTCAGCTCGCAATGTGTCTCTTCTTGTCCATGGCTGCAGACCTACAAGGGTGTCAGCGTACGCTGCGACATAGCCCTCACAGGTCGCCCCCTAGCACTAGCCTGTGGGGCAGCAAGCTCCAGCGGCAGCGGCAGCATTGGCAGCAGGGGTGTGCCTGTCAAGCAGCTGCCCGGGTGTGTGGTGGTGCATGAGTTCCGTACCAGCCGGGTCAGTTCAGCCTGCGACAACGTAGTGCAAGGTCAAACAGAGTCCTTCAGGTGAGAGACCTCAGGTGCCATTACATTGTAGGAGGGGTCATTACATCCGGCCTCACACACCAGCCTAGACTGTGCCCTGCACCGTTCAGACTAGACATTACGTGGCTGATCACTTGCCAAGTGACCTGGTTTGGCAAGGAAACATCTTACAAATGTACATTGATTTATGCCGCCTCAGATTTGAAGTGGAGGATAGCCTTCGTAGCATCGTGAAAGCAGCTGCAAGTTTACATAGATATAAACAGGATTAATAGAAGGAGCTTAGCAAGAGACAAATGTTGGTCGCATGCAGCCGAAAAAGGAGCAGACGGTTCGGTTGTCGTCTGCAGACGAAAAGACATCCGTCTTTCGTCTGTTCGTCTACGGTCTCGTCTTTTCGTCTTGTCGTCTTCACAGCCCTGCGCCTTGCAGGTGGCGGCACCCGGATCAGGAGCCTGATGTGCTCAACAAGTAAAGGCATCAGGTTCTACGACCGAGACGTGTCAGCCGCGCTGAACATCCGACGCATTGCAGCCGGTCTGGGGCCGCGCCCTCGCGAGCTGAGCAGCTGGCCGGGCCGCCCAGCCATGCCTGACCGGGCAGTGTAGGCCAGTAGTGGGTGCTCGTGCGCGTGAGTGAGCACCGCACCACCCAGGTCAGCTCAGTAGTGAATGGCAAGCAGCCCTGTGAGGAGGAGCTGGACCATGACCTGCCCACAAGGCGTGCAGGCTCGGTGAGCGCTTGCCAAGCACCTGCAACAGCACCTGATGCCAGGAAGTCGGAGTAGCAGGTGAGATGCTGCATTGCTGCTTCTGGAGGATGTTGTCGTCTAGATGCAAGGGAGCCATGCCGCTTACTAAGCGGCTCCCCCATAGGCAGCCCTGTCAGCTTCTTCCCTATTCATGGCGGTTTAACTGCATACATCCAGAGCACATTGGCTGTGCTGCGGTGATGGGCGATATATATGTAAAATATGTCGATACCTTCCGCATCTTGCCTTTGTGACACTCTTCTGCCATTCACTGCTGAGATCACGCCAAAGTGGGAATGGAGAGAAGGCAGTAATGGCATTAAAAGATGCATGGCACATGAGTATTTGAAAACATGAGCTGAAAATGAAAATGTGACTTCTGTCTGAAAACCAACATGTATACCATAAGTGACATCGCTGCCTCAACGGGGCTATGATTAGCTGCTGCGGGCTGAGCTCAGGCATGGCGGACGCTGCACCATCTATCGAACAACTCGGCGAGAAGGTCGCTGACTCTGGAGCATTGCCAGAGGGCGGCAGGCTGCAGCTGAAACTGATGGTGTGAATCTGATGGCCGGCGAGGTGTGGAACACACCAGCTGCGTTGGGCTGGCCTGTGCCCGATGTGGCCCTGTGCCTGTGCCTTTGTTTCTGCAGGGGCGCTACATCACAGTGCTGCGGTTGCAAGGCAAGGTGCTGTGCATAGACGCAGTGTGCTTCCATGCAGGTGGACCCCTGGTGAGTGCTGGTAGCCTGGATGATGAACAGCCAGTCCTTGCCACCCTCACCTACCGTGGTTGTCAGGCTGCTAAGCAGCCTGGCTCATGCCATACCACCACTGATACCATGCCTGGAGCAGTGTGTGGCAGCCGCACTGTGCTGCTGCAATGGCGTAGCTGGCTGCCTTGGCTTGCAGCAGCCAAGTTCTATGTCTACTAGTAGGGCTCTTGGCTTGGGGAGAAAGGTCCCAGTGGCGCATGGGTCTGGAAGAGTGTCATGTGTGCCGAGGTCATGGGGAGGAGAGTGCCAGCACCTTGGCCCTCAACCTTGAGCCTTCATTGCAGTCGAACACACTGATTGTGAACCACTACAAAACAGTGTTTTTGTCTGTGTGGAGTTCCCATCGCATGGCATGCACATGGCCTATACATGGCATACACATGGTCACGGTCGCCTACCACCTACAGCATTGGCTGACCCCTGTGACAGGGCTATGCATAGATTTGGCATGGCAAAACATGCACTAAGCGTAAGCTGATGACAGCTTCAAGTGGGGGGGGGGCACACACTACTGTGCCACAGCAGGCTGCTGCTGCTGCTGCTGCTGGGCCTTGGGTGGGCGGTCTCGCACTCGCTTGTAGCCCAGGCCAGGGTACTCCTTGCCTTTGGCTGGCAGAGCTCCCTGGTCTGGCCAGAAGCACAGCTCCAGTGGGCGCCACTTGCTCTCCCCAATGCGCTGCATGTTCAGCGCAGCATTGCAGTCCCTGTCCAGCCACCTGCCTGGCTGTGGCGCTGGCTTGGCTTTGGCAGCCTTGCCCTGGGCCTTGCCTGCGCCCTTGGTGGGCTCACCTGCCGGCTCAGCTGCTTCTGGCTCAGCCTTGGTGCGCTTGCTGCGCTTGGCTGGCAGGGGACTGCTGGGCCCTGGCTCTGAGGCTGCAGGCTGTGTGGCTGCCTGGCTGCTGCGTGGGGCCTGGGGGGGCTTGCGGGGGGCCACTACTGGGCACCACATCATACCCCGCACTGGCTGGTCACGCTGCTGGCTCCAGGCTGGGCGCAGCAGGCGTGGTTCCACCTGCCCTGCTGGGGGCTTCCAGCCTGCGGGTCTTGTGGCACTGAGTGTTCAGCTCCACCTCACAGGGCTGCTTGCCATTCACTGCTGAGCTGACCCGGGTGGTGCGGTGCTCATGCACCACCCTGCCCCGCAGCTGGTCTGTGCCCCTGGGCCTGCACACCACCTACATACAAGGCGGTATGCGCCCCCGTGCGCACCTGTCGCCGCTGGGTTTTCCATTCAGCCCTTTGCTCCTCGCGTTGTTTGCCTGGATGGGTGCTAGGACCTGCGCTGGCATGAACAGCAACGATGTGAGCAGCGCGGAGCTCACTGGACTGCACAGTTGCAGCGGACCACACTGCGACTACGACGAACCTTGTTTTCGCGGGCTTTCAATCGGAAGCGGCTCTTGCTCCGCGGCACTGGGCCGCTTCCTCGGAGGCATTGCGCCACTAGGCTCATATCTACTAACACCTGCTGATACCTACTTATAGTGAGGCGATGTCACTCACTCTCGCACTCCCAAAGGGCACTCCGACCAAAGGGCAAAGGGCACTCCGACCAAAGGGCACTCCGACCAAGCTATTCACCAGCACCAGCACCACCAGCACCAACCACGCAAGTGCAGTCCCCTGGTCCCCTCCAGCGGCGTCTCCAGGGTCATCATCAGCATCGCCATGTCAGCAGGGCCGTTGCAGACGCTTGATGATTGGAGGATTGGAGGATCAGAGGAGAGTGCCAGCAGGGCCGTTGCAGAGGCTGGGCTGGCCGAGCAGTTGCAACTCAACAAGATGGAGCCAGGGGCAGGGCTGGTGCCGTTGGTTGTGTGCCTGCCTCTGTCTGTGACATGATGTTATGCTGTGTCTGTGAGAGGTGCCCATGAGGGTGCTAGGCAGGCAGGCAGGGGCGCCATGTTTTCTGGTCAGGCGTCTGCCTTATCCAGGAGGGCTGCAGGTGGGCAGTGTGCTGCCTCAGCCACCACCGAGGTTTGCTGCCCGCTGCAGCTGGCCCTGGGCTCTCCTGCTCCTCCTGTCGGCCTACCAGGCAATGAGTGCTGTAGGCTGTGCCGGAGCCGTGAGGCCTGGCGTGCCTGCATGAGGCCGCCCTGAATCCATGGAGTCTTTAGTCCTGTTTACTGCAGCAGCGCCTGCAGCATCCTGTTGGGCTGTGTAGCAGTCATGACAGTGACAATGGTGATGATGGCCATGGGGGCAGTAGATGTAGAGAAGGTGATGGTCCTGGTTCAGGAGGGCTCCCGCGTTTCGGTCATGAGGATGGTGATGGTGATGATGGCCATGGAGGCAGTAGGTGAAGACATCCATGAAGGCTGTCGCCAGTGAGCTGCCATCTGTCAGTCGCCAGGCTCTTTGCCTTGTGCAGGGCATTGGGGACATTGAGGAAGTGAATGGCCGGGCGTGCCTGGTCTGCCCTTGGCATTACTACAAGATTGACATCGAATCAGGCAGGTGCCAGATTGGCAGCTGAGACGTGTTAGCCAGCAGCCGTGAAGCAGCCTTGCGGGTGACACAGATTGCAACACACCAGGGCTGCCAGTTCAAGCTACTGCTGTGCCTGGTGGTAGGGTAGCAAGGGCATGCCCCGAGGCTATTCTCCTCCCTCGATGCACGCCCCATGGGGAGGGTGTAGTCTTTCTTTCTTTCTTTCTATTGCTGTGCAAGAGATGTGTGAGGGGATGATTGTGATCACGCCCATGTGCTCTGCCTGCCTGTCCGCTGCCAGGGGACAAGTACTATCAGAAGATGAGCTTCCAGAATGGCAAAATGGTGGAGGGAGACTGGGTGAGGTGCGGTCTGGGGCACGCTTGCCAGCGTCAGGCAAAGGGAAAGGAATGGAGGGACAATGGGAGCGGCAGGCAGGCAGGCAGGCAGGCAGGCAGGCAGGCAGGCAGGCAGGCACTGTGTGCACTACCTACATCCCCCTGTGACTGCTGACCATCAGGGCGGGGCTGGAGGGGTCGGCGCAGCATGTTGGCCTGGCTGCTGGACCATCTGGGTCCATGTCTTGCAGCTAGGCACTGAGTGACATTGTGTGACTGCTGGCCATCAGGGCGGGGTTGGCAGGGTAAGCGGTGCGTGTCGGCCTGGCTTGGCCTAGACCATCTGGCACTGGTGCAAGGGGCTAGCGATGCTACTAGTGCTAAGCTCTACATCGGCTTGGGCTGCCAGATATGCCTTAGTCAGCCGGCTGTGCTGCCGCATGCTGCAGCAATGGAGTGAAGCAGCGCACCCACAAGGTCACGGAGCAGGACGGAGCCATCTATGTGCGTTTGTCCACTGCGCCTGCTGTTGTGGAAAGTGACGAATACGCACGCATGGCATCTTGTGGGGACAGGGTCATGAGCTCAGCTGCCAGGCAACGTGGCCCCAATGTTGGGGGAGATGGGCGGCTGCCGTCAGGTGAGGGGCCGGGAGGGACAAGGGTGGCGTCGTCATGGTGCTGGTGGGGCTGGGATGGATAACGGTGGAAGCATCAGCAGTGTGACCAGCCGGCAGTACAGGAGTGACGGTGGCAGCAGCAGCAGCAGCAGCGAGACGTCCCTGCCCTGGTGCAATACCAGCTGCTCAGCTACTGTTGCTCCTCACCCCCTTTGCTTGCCCCTTCTTGCAGCCACCTAACCCCCTCTGCTTCTTACCTCATGCACCCACCCCTGGTTGTGCTGTGGCCTGGCCTGGCTGCTGCAGGGTCCGTGTTGAGGTCGGCCAGGGAGGCGGCACAGGCCTCTAACCCAGGCAGCGCATGGAGATCAGCTGGGCGGTAGCTGCCAAGCTGCTGCCAAGACACTGCCAGGGACTGAGCTGGTGGGTCATGTGGGCTGCACCCACCCCTGCTACTGGACATCACCACCATCATCATCAGCAGCAGCAGCAGCAGCATCAACGCCATCATCATCAGTAGCAGCATATGACACTTGCCAGTGTGCGGTCCTGCGTTGCTGCAGAGCACAAAGCTAAAGACTTCACCTGTGCATCTTGGTACCGGTGTTGGTGCATGCCATCCATGCATGGCCATCCATTTCACTGAACTGAGTATGTGGGAAGGTGCTCGTCAACTATACTTCATTGTGGTGCTAGATCAAGGTGTTGTTCAGCTGTGGCACCATTCTCAAGCCTATGAAACGATGGAAGAGGTTGTAATGGTGGCAGGCGGGGCAACAGCAGCTGTGAGGTGGTTGCAGCGGTTGAGTAGAGGTAGCATGCATGCACACATAGCTAATGGCTAACATAGTGACGTGTGACTGGCATGGCATGGCATCTGCTAACCGTGTTGATTGTTCCGTGTGATGGCATTGTGTGCCTGTCACCAAAATTCAAGGTTGATAGGAGTGCAGGCTATGGCATAGCTGCAGCGCCCCTATGAAGCTGCCAGCTATGCATGTGCTGTTGCTATGTTCTTGGCTGCAGGTCTGTACTGTTTGGGGGCGGGAGATGATGTCAAGTCCGTCCCCTTGTGTGGCAAGGGGGCGGTGGGACAGGCGGTGTGAAGCACAGCGTAGGATGGAGGGGGAAGGGCAGGGAGGAGGGCGGAGGCAAGGGCATGGGGGACGGGCAGAGTGAAGGGCATGGGGAAGGGCAGGGAGGAGGGCAAGGGGGAAGGGATTGGGTGGCCAAGGCAGTCCCAGCCCAAGAGAGACGACGACAAGACGAGATACCCCTGGTACCTGGTGTGGGCATGATGGGTTTGTACAACCAACGACTGTTTCCAGGCGATCACCACGCTCCAGTGATCTTCCGCCCGCATGTGGGCACTACGCAAGATCTACGCCAGCACCATGCCGCACTGTGCCAGCACCGTGTTCCTCGGAGGCATTGCGCCACTAGGCTCATATCTACTAACACCTGCTGATACCTACTTATAGAGAGGCGATGTCACTCACTCTCGCACTCCCAAAGGGCACTCCGATCAAAGGGCAAAGGGCACTCCGACCAAAGGGCACTCCGACCAAGCTATTGAAGCTGGAGTGTGCCAGCAGGGCCATTGCAGAGGCTGGGCTGGCTGAGCGGCTGCATCTCAACAAGATGGAGCCTGGGGCAGGGCTGGTGCCGCTGGTTGTGTGCCTGCCTCTGTTTGTGACATGATGTTATGCTGTGTCTGTGAGAGGTGCCCATGAGGGTGCTAGGCAGGCAGGCAGGCAGGGCCTACTATCAGCGTGCTTAACGAGGGAGCGATCGTCTGCAGTCGAGGAAATACGTGCGCTTCTGTGACATGAGGACCTTGGTAGGTGGAGGACAACCTATTTGCAGACCTGGCTAGGCGACAGTGCTGGTGTTGAAGCCTTAGTCAGGTGGCCCCAGCCAACACATGACTCTTAGTCTGGTGAGGCGCTGGCAACACAGTGGTCCCAGCAAGCGGGTCACCTTACGTGACAAGCAGCGCACTCTACATGTCATATGTCATGATATGGCGATTGCTGGAGCGCTAGACGCTAACGACTTGTGATGATGGTTTTACACTCTTATGACCGTCAACCTGGTATGGCTGCTTGGGCTTGCCCATTAGCAACAGGCATAAAAACTGGCCGGGCTCTATCAGGGCCGGGCTCTGTGAGGACCCTGAGGTGTCGGGTGTACTGGGCTCACAGGAACCAGCAGGCGTGTATTGATAGTCGGGCTGACCCATATTTTCGAGTCCAGGCAGCTAAGTGCGCATGCGCGCGCGGTAGGTGCGACCTCGATCGGGTGAATTTCGATACGCTGCCTCAAATTGGTGCAGGCGCCACTGGTGGCCGCAGTATATCACTCGCCAGCACGGTTCTTGTGAAATAGAGCATGTTAAAGCGCGATATGTTAGATTGGTGTCGGGCGAGCTTGCTCTTCGCAGTGTTTGTAGCCACCACACCGCGTACCGCGGCTACGCAAGGCCTGCTGAGTGAAGGTGAGCTTCCGCGCGCGCGCGGCAAGCGCGCACACTCGAACAGTTCCTCGTACCCACTGCTTCTGCAACAGCGCTTGATGCCGCCCAGTGCGCGCCGCACAGCGGTAAACGCACGCGGCCCCTGGTCATTCTTGCTCGCGGACGTAGGTGTTGAAAATGACCTGTGGCGATTGCGGACTACACCGCCAGCGCTGCGCGCCTCCACTGCCTCCTTCTTGATGCCGGTGCGTCAGCCCCCTCGTCCCTCACTGGGGGCTCTAATTGAGCCAGACCACTAGGGACCACTAGTGGCCACAAGCGGGACTATTCAAATGGTGTTAATGGGTTGTGTGGAGTATACCCAATGCACATGGACATAGTGCACGAGTGCCTACCACCTACGGTATTGCCTGACCACGAGGGCTATGGTGTACACTTGGCATGACCTGCACGCACTAATGGAAGCTGATGCCAGCTCAAATGGCGACGCACACTACTGTGCCACAGCAGGCTGCTGCTGGGCCTTGGATGGCCGGTCTCACAGCCGTTTGTAATCCAGGCCTGGGTGCTCCCTGCCCTTGGCTGGCAGAGCTGGCAGGTCTGGCCAGCAGCACAGCTCCAGTGGGCGCACACTGCTCTCCCCAATGCGCTGCATGTTCAGCGCTGCATTGCAGTCCCTGTCCAGTCACCTGCCTGGCTGTGGTGCTGGCTTGGCTGGCCAGGTCACTTCTCTAGTCTCCGTCACGGCAGACCAGCTACCGGCATGGGATGCAAATCACAACCAGCTAGGTTTGCAGCTTGCGATCAAGGGAGAGGCCGTAGGGGTAACCTCACTCAGCTGTAATCAAATCGAAGCATCCTTGGTCACACCCTTGATGACCACAGACCCTACACCGGTGGCATTTCTCCCTTAGACCACTGGGCACCTCATCAAAACTAACAGCTACATGCTTGGTAGGTGAAGAGCCTGTGTAAACTACGAGGCCCTATGGGTTGTTGCGGGCCCGGCCATCAACGCCCCGCCGGTATTCTGTAGCCCGGTGCAAGCGCTGCCTGCCTCTGGGCAGCGGGTCATTGACCAGGTTGTAGCCCTGCTGGTACTCCTCGCCTCTCCATTGGCACAGCTCCAGAGAGCAGCTCTGATGGAGCACAGCTCCGAGGGACAGCTCCAAGGGGGCAGCTGCCATTCCTACCGGCATGGGTATCAAGGGGCTGCCCGCCAAACACACAGGGGTGGTTAGTGCGGGACAATGCACTATGGTGTGCGGGGTGCAGGGAGTCAAGTAGCTCGGTCAAGCTAGCTCTTAACATCTCACAATGGCTTCTGGCTTTTGATCAGACCCTCCCAACTGACTTGTAAGGGAGGTTTTTAACCCAATCAGGGGGGCCTGGGCAGTCAGAGGCTACACAGCCAGCCCCAAGCCTGTGGTTGTAGGAGCAACCCCGCCTGACTGTGAAGTGCAGGAAGCAGCCATGGTTTGGGGTGTTGTTGGCACAGTGTGTGCGCTGTGTTTGAGGAGCGGGCTGGCCTCAGGTGTGTATCAGTGTTTTTTATTTCAAAACAGCCAAGCTGATGCTGGTCACGAAGGGTCCAGGACCATCACATGGCTGGTTACGCAGTCGGTCCCGACTGGTAACGAAAACCAAGTATCGCAGCATTTTCTTATGTCAAAATTTGGTTTTAAAAAAGCCATTTTACACAGAAAGACATTTTTCGGTTACGAAGCAGCGAGGCCAGCCAACGCAAGGGTCCGTTTGGTAACGAAATCCAGGCCTAGAAAACAAGCTTTTGGTTCCGATCGTTACGTATTACGCAAAAAAAATCACTGGTGTGTATGGTTGTTGGCTGTTGGCTCCCTACAGGCCGGTATCAGCACAGCAGCTGAGCACCAACAAGGTCATGCAAGCGTGGCGGGGTCAGCAATGGGCCCAGGCTGCACCCTGGAGCTGTCAGCCTCGCCAGAATGCAGGCGCCAGAGCACCACATCCAGTAGGGCGGCGGGGCGGGTGCTGCTGCAGGCCCAGCCTGCTGCTGGACCTGCCCCTAGGGTTGCTGGACGCTGGGCAGCAGGTGAGGGCGCGCATTGCCATGCAGCATCTGCATCCTGCTGGTGCGCGCCCCTGCTGCCCTAGGCTCTACCATGGTTGCTGCGGGGTGTTGTGTGCAGAGGGCCTGCCTTGGCTGCTGCAGCAAGTACAGCAAGAGCAGCAAGTGCAGCAGCCATGGCAGCAGTGCTGGTGGCAGGCCTCCCTTTGTGACACTCCTTGCAGCAGCTCCCTCATCAGCCCGCAAAGGCAGGTCCTCTCACTATCAGGTCCCCTCACTAGGGGTGGTGTTAGGCCTGTGTGGGATTATGTTCTCATGCACATGGCCGAAGCGCCATGTACCTACACAATTGCCTGACCCCTGTGACAGTGTGTGTGTGAGTGCGATCCCCCCCTTGCAGCACCTTGGCCCTCAACCCTGAGCCTTAATTGCAGTCGAACACACTAATTGTGAACCACTACAAAGCAGTGTTTTTGTCTGTGTGGAGTTCCCATCGCATGGCATGCACATGGCCTATACATGGCATACACATGGTCACGGTCGCCTACCACCTACAACATTGCCTGACCCCTGTGACAGGGCTATGTATAGATTAGGCATGACAAAACATGCACTAAGCGTAAGCTGATGACAACATCAAGTGGGGGGGGGGGCACACACTACTGTGCCACAGCAGGCTGCTGCTGCTGCTGGGCCTTGAGTGGGCGGTCTCGCACTCGCTTGTAGCCCAGGCCAGGGTACTCCTTGCCCTTGGCTGGCAGAGCTCCCTGGTCTGGCAAAAAGCACAACTCTAGTGGGCGCCACTTGCTCTCCCCAATGCGTTGCATGTTCAATGCTGCGTTACAGTCCCTGTCCAGCCACCTGCCTGGCTGTGGTGTTGGCTTGGCTTTGACAGCCTTGCCCTTGCCTTTGCCTTTGCCCTTGGTGGGCTGGGTGGTCTTAGCTGCTTCTGGCTCAGCCTTGGTGCGCTTGCTGCGCTTGGCTGGCAGGGGAGTGATGGGCCCTGGCTTTGAGGCTGCAGGCTGTGTGGCTTCCTGGCTGCTGCGTGGGGCCTGGGGGGGCTTGCGGGGAGCCACTACTGGGCACCACATCATACCCCGCACTGGCTGGTCACGTTGCTGGCTCCAGGCTGGGCGCAGCAGGCGGGGCTCCACCTGCCCTGCTAGGGGCTTCCAGCCTGCAGGCCTGGTGGCCCTGCGCTTGTTCAGCTGCCTCTCACATGGCTGTTGTTCATCCCAGCGCAGGTCCTAGCACCCCTTTAGGCAAACAACGCGAGGAGCGAAGAGCTGAATGGAAAACCCAGCGGCGACAGGTGCGCACGGGGGCGCATACCGCCTTGTATGCCCCCGCACTGTTTGTGTCCCTGCATTGTGTGCCGGCCTGTCAAAATGTTGATTTTAATTGGCTGCCGGTCATCAAAGTCCCGGGTGGCGCCGTGTTGCGCGGGTGCAAGAAAACCCGTCGCAAGCTGATGGCACACTTCCAGCTGAGGGCTGGGGTGCACAGCCAGCTCCGCGTCATCGCCTCCCTTTTTGCGGGGTAGCCCACCAGGCACGTCCGAAAGATCCGCAACACAAAAAGGGAGGTGATGACGCGAAGCTGGCTGTGCACCCCAGCCCTCAACTGGAAATGTGCCAATAGCTTTCGCTTCGTCTTCTTGCAGCCGCGCAGCACGGCGCCACCCGGGACTTTGTTCACCTGCAGCCAATTACGATCAATATTTTGACAGGCCGGCACACAATGCGGGGACACAAACAGTGCGGGGACACAAACAGTGCGGGGGCATACAAGGCGGTATGCGCCCCCGTGCGCACCTGTCGCCACTGGGTTTTCCATTCAGCCCTTCGCTCCTCGCGTTGTTTGCTTGGAGGGGTGCTAGGACCAACGCTGGCATGAACAGAAGCGAAGTGAGCAGCGCGGAGCTCACTGGACTGCACAGTTGCAGCGGACCACACTGCGACTACGACGAACCTTGTTTTCGCGGGCTTTCAATCGGAAGCGGCTCTTGCTCCGCGGCACTGGGCCGCTTCCTCGGAGGCATTGCGCCACTAGGCTCATATCTACTAACACCTGCTGATACCTACCTATAGAGAGGCGATGTCACTCACTCTCGCACTCCCAAAGGGCACTCCGATCAAAGGGCAAAGGGCACTCCGACCAAAGGGCACTCCGACCAAAGGGCAAACTGTTGGAATGGCTCATAACCCCCCCTTGCTGCGCAGCGAAACCCCTTTGTGATCACTTTGTAATTCCATTGTACTCCCTTTGAAACCCCTTTGTGACATCCCGTGTGGTGCCCGGTGGCGCTGTGCTGTGCAGGCGGTGGGCCCTTGCTGGCAGGCCTGCGCCAAGCAGTGACCGACCCAAACCCTTACCCCACCAGCTTACTAGCTCAGCAGCAGCAGCAGCAGCAGCAGCAGCAACGCACAACTACCGTCACCAGCCGGCTGCCTGCATCAGCCTCACCCAGCCAGACCAGCCCAGGGCAGCTCCAGCAGGCTGCAAGGCTGAGAGGGCCTCCCCCGCCCCTCCCTCCCCCGCCTGTGTCCCTGGTAGACGGCCCTCTGTTCCAGTGGCTCAAGGCTACGGTGGCGGCAGGCCAAGCCGCACTGGGCAGTGGCACAGCCAGCAGCAGCACCGCCTTAAGGGGAGTAGGCACAACAGGGGCTGCAGCCGGGGGGGTGGCCCCAGCGGCAGCTGCAAAAGGAGGTGCACCGAGCTCTGGCTCAGGCTCGGGCTCAGGCTCAGGCTCAGGCTCAGGATCGGGCTCGGGCTCTGGAGCTGGGGCAGATACAGGGACAGGGGCGGGTGTGGAGGCTGGCAACATGGCTGCTGGAGTGCAGGGGATGGGGGGAGGAGGGGCGGTGACTCAAACCGTGGCCACATTGCAGGAGGTGCCCACCTTCATGGCCCAACCCAACATCTACCAGGTGGGGGGCATGGAGGGGCAGGGCAGGGCAAGGGGTGTGGGCATGTGGGATAAGGGTGGAATCAGCCCACCCTAGCATTCACCCAGGGCAAGGGGTGTGGGTCCGAATCATTTGTATCGGGTGTCCATGCATAGCTGCTGGCTGGGGGCGGAGTTTGCTTCACGGGCAAGAGCAGTGCAGCCCATGATGAACATTGTGAGATGAAATCCTTGCATGCTCTGCACAGAAGCTGGCGGATGCTAGCATGGATACACATCATGCACATGGAGAGTCCACCACTTGCATTAGATCATGCATGATTCTTTCCCTCCTGCACCGGTAGTTTTAGCCTGCCCATAACGCACCTAACACACTGCACCACCACAGTGCTGTGCTGATGCCCATGCTCATGTTGCTAATTGATCCGTCTAAGGAGTTGCCACCATATGCGTGGGCCTCGATCGCGCCACGTGTGTGATCGCTGCTACTGAGCTGCAGGTCGTGTCGGGTCCGGGGGACGGGCCCTCAGCGTCCGAGGGTGACGACAATGGCGGGCTTGGAAGCCCAGCGGACTTGCTCTTCAGAGGGACAGCGGCAAACACTGGGCAGCCCGTCCGGCAGTATGCCCAAGTCTCTTCTCTCCAGACGCCCGGCGTCAGTCCCGCAAATGCTAGGACACCCGCGGCGCGTAGAGTACGACCGGCCGGCGTCGGGCAGCAGGCAGCAATAGGCGGCGACAGCGGCAGCTCTCAGGCCAGCGCGACAAGCGCGATGCTGCCCACTGATGCCGCTGAGCTCGTCGTCTCCGGTGAGCGTGCCGAGCCTGGTTCGTCCAGCTCATCTAGGTTGGCTAGCGCTAGAACCGGCATGTGGCATCTGGTCCCATCCTGTCCATCCTGGTCCCATCCTGTCATAGCTGCCTGCATGTCGCTGAGTAATTGCTGCGCATGTGTGACACTATGCAGGCTGTTCACACCAGGCCACTGGGTGACCACTTTTTTATGTCAATACACTCAGCTCCATGCTACGCACTGCACGTGCAGATGTTAAGACGGCTGCTGGGAGCAACACGCAGAGTACCATGCTGATATACCGGCCACCATCACCCCAGCGGCCACGCCCTGCGAGGGCACTGGTACCTTAATCGCTGAGTTGTGCGGCCAACAGACAGCTGCTGCTTCGATGTCTTGTCAAGGTTGGCGAGGCGTCCGCAGCGCAACACAGGTTCCACCGGGTCCACAGCCCGCCCAGCCCACCACCTGCTAGACTGACTTAAACCATAAATGGTGCCATAGAGTGTGTAAGGGGTCAGCAGGACTAAAGCAGCCTGGAGCCAGCATCGTGACCAGCCAGTGCGGGGCCTGATGTGGTGCCCGGTAGTGCCCACCCGCAAGCCCCCCCAGGCCCCACGCAGCAGCCAGGAAGCCACACAGACAGAAGCCTTAGAGCCAGGGCCCAGCACTCCCCCGCTAGCCAAGCGCAGCAAGCGCACCAAGGTTGAGCAGGCATTTGAACCCACCCAGCCCAGCAAGGGCATAGGCAAGAACCAGGGCAAGGCAGCTAAAGCCAAGCCAGCGCCACAGCCAGGCAGGTGGCTGGACAGGGACTGCAATGCAGCGCTGAACATGCAGCGCACTGTGGAAAGCAGGTGGCGGCCACTGGAGCTGTGCTACTGGCCAGACCAGGGAGCTCTGCCAGCCAAGGGCAAGGAGTACCCTGGCCTGGGCTACAAGCGGTTGCGAGACAAGCCACCCAAGGCCCAGCAGCAGCAGCAGCAGCCTGCTGAGGCACAGTAGTGTGTGCCCCCCTTCTGCCAACTGCCATTTTCATGCCAACTCTACACCATAGCCCTCAAGGGTCAGGCAATACTGTAGGTGGTGGGCACTCATGCACCATGTCCATATGCATTGGGTATACTCCACACAGCCCATTGACACCATTTGAGTAGTCGCGCTAGTGGCCACTAGTGTTCCCTAGTGTTACGGCTCTAATGGAGGCCCTAGTGAGTGACAAGGGGGCTAACGCACCTGCATCAAGAAGATAGAATAGATGGATTACTGACTCAACACAGGAATGCTGGGTGGACACTTGTGGAATGATTTCATTTGGGGTTTCTCCTTGAATTCATCACCTAACCCCAGTATCTGTCACGCCCGCAATATCGTCCCTGAGGCTGCGGGAGCCACCCCCCTGCCTGATCCTTCAGGGGTCCCACAACCTCGCTCGACTGTGCCACAGGTTCTTGGGCGGGGCGGGGCGGGGCGGGGCGGGGCGGGGCGGGGCGGGGCGGGGCGGGGCGGGGCGGGGCGGGGCGGGGCGGGGCGGGGCGGGGCGGGGCGGGGCGGGGCGGGGCGGGGCGGGGCGGGGCGGGGCGGGGCGGGGCGGGGCGGGGCGGGGCGGGGCGGGGCGGGGCGGGGCGGGGCGGGGCGGGGCGGGGCGGGGCGGGGCGGGGCGGGGCGGGGCGGGGCGGGGCGGGGCGGGGCGGGGCGGGGCGGGGCGGGGCGGGGCGGGCGGGGCGGGGCGGGGCGGGGCGGGGCGGGGCGGGGCGGGGCGGGGCGGGGCGGGGCGGGGCGGGGCGGGGCGGGGCGGGGCGGGGCGGGGCGGGGCGGGGCGGGGCGGGGCGGGGCGGGGCGGGGCGGGGCGGGGCGGGGCGGGGCGGGGCGGGGCGGGGCGGGGCGGGGCGGGGCGGGGCGGGGCGGGGCGGGGCGGGGCGGGGCGGGGCGGGGCGGGGCGGGGCGGGGCGGGGCGGGGCGGGGCGGGGCGGGGCGGGGCGGGGCGGGGCGGGGCGGGGCGGGGCGGGGCGGGGCGGGGCGGGGCGGGGCGGGGCGGGGCGGGGCGGGGCGGGGCGGGGCGGGGCGGGGCGGGGCGGGGCGGGGCGGGGCGGGGCGGGGCGGGGCGGGGCGGGGCGGGGCGGGGCGGGGCGGGGCGGGGCGGGGCGGGGCGGGGCGGGGCGGGGCGGGGCGGGGCGGGGCGGGGCGGGGCGGGGCGGGGCGGGGCGGGGCGGGGCGGGGCGGGGCGGGGCGGGGCGGGGCGGGGCGGGGCGGGGCGGGGCGGGGCGGGGCGGGGCGGGGCGGGGCGGGGCGGGGCGGGGCGGGGCGGGGCGGGGCGGGGCGGGGCGGGGCGGGGCGGGGCGGGGCGGGGCGGGGCGGGGCGGGGCGGGGCGGGGCGGGCGTTCAGCTGTTAGTTTGGTTTATGAGCTTGGTAGTCTTAGCCTTGGCTGAGCTGCAATGTGTTCATTAGCAATCTCTGCTGTAGTGTAAAGAGACAGTTAGGCTTTTGGTGTCGAGATCTCGAGTGTAAGCGACAGGCCAGTCAGTGGTCCGTGACAGTTGACGGTTTGGTAAACTCAACATTTCCATTAGCATAATAACGTAGCGCCGTCGCGATGCTAGAAGTCAGCCGTAGACAGCACTTTGTCACTAACAAACAGCGAGGTTTGCTCTGGCAGCTACGATCATTGCAGAGGTTGCACCCTGCTGCGTCACTAGCTTTCAAGGTCCCTGCTGCCGGTCTGCACCTTGCTGTGCCGCGCATGGGCCAGGCCGTTAGCCAATCCGCCGATGAGCTCATCAGCGGGCGCAAACCAACCCCCGCTACCCGACAGGCGCAGCCTTCCATCTCCAACCCTACACACCTCATTGTTCTGGCAAACGGACTTCATGGCACTCCTGCAAACTGTGAGGGCGTATGGGCTTAGGGTATGGGCTTAGAGTTAGGCAAGGGTTAGGGTAAGGTTAGGGTATGGGTTCTCTGCTTGCTGCTATGAATTGTATCGGAGTGCTGGCAACCGGAGTGGGGCAGAAGTGAGTTCCATTACATATATCAACACGAGAGCCAACAACCAGGCAGAAATGAAAATCTGATGAGAACATGGAAGGGTGCCTGGGCAGTGAGAGGCCACACAGCCAGAGTTAGGGTCATCCAGCAGTAGGGCAGGTGTGGTGAAGTGCACCCTGCCAATTGTTGACGCTGGGGCAGTCAGGCTGCAGCGCAATGGCATGGAGACTATTTGAGCAGCCTGCTCTCTGCTGCCTCCCTTTGCGGATACATGGCCACAGGGACCACCATCCTGGTGCAGCTCAACCGGCACCTGGATAGCTCGCAGGTACGGTTACGTTTGCTATGCTATACATGAGGGAAGCCAACCCCTGGCACACATCTCTGGAGGGTGGGCATGTGGTCAAGGCATGCTGGCATGAGGCCAGGGTACTGTAGCACCTGCTGCCCACCCATCATCCCGTAGCCCACAGGCAAGGTTGGCCTCCTCTAACACCTCACAGGCCTCGACAGCATCACCCTCATCAGCCCATTAGGCAGAACCAGGTCCCCTCTCAAGGGGTGGTGTTTGGTATGTGATGGTTATGTTCCCATGCACATGGCATGGGCGCCTTCCACCTCCACTATTGCCTGACCCCTGTGACAGGGCTGTAGCGCAGACAGGCCTCAACAGCACCTTGGCCCTCAACCTTGAGCCTTCATTGCAGTCGAACACACTAATTGTGAACCACTACAAAACAGTGTTTTTGTCTGTGTGGAGTTCCCATCGCATGGCCTATACATGGCATACACGTGGTCACGGTCGCCTACCACCTACAGCATTGCCTGACCCCTGTGACAGGGCTATGCATAGATTTGGCATGACAAAACATGCACTAAGCGTAAGCTGTTGACAGCTTCAAGTGGGGGGGGGGGGCACACACTACTGTGCCACAGCAGGCTGCTGCTGCTGCTGGGCCTTGGGTGGCTTGTCTCGCACTCGCTTGTAGCCCAGGCCAGGGTACTCCTTGCCCTCGGAGGCATTGCGCCACTAGGCTCATATCTATTAACACCTGCTGATACCTACTTATAGAGAGGCGATGTCACTCACTCTCGCACTCCCAAAGGGCACTCCGACCAAAGGGCAAAGGGCACTCCGACCAAAGGGCACTCAACAGGCCTCAATAGCGTAGCAAAACCAGGGTTGCTAAGGGGCTGTATGCCGAGCCATACTCACTGCAGCTGGTGCTGCTCAGTGTTTGTCAGCCCTGCTGCCCCTGTGCAGGTGCTCATCCACCCCTCCGATGTAAACAGACGGACTGACACTTTTGGTAGGCAGCACTGCCTCACAACAGCGCCATTCTTCCCAGCCCTAGCTCCTACAGCTTCTCGCTCTCTCACTTTTATACTCCCTGGTGGCCACCCCTATACCCCGCTGTCACCCTACCCTCACCACACTCACCACACCCTTACCACACCCTGACCCCTGCTGTCACCCTACCCCCACCCTACCCTCACCCTCTTTGAGAAACCGTTTAATCAAAGTGAGACCTCAGCTGCTGACATTACGATAGCAGCAGCAGCAGCAGCAGCTCTGCAAGCTTTGAGGCAGGAGCCCTAGAGAAGGAACCTCCTAAATCAGAAGAGCTGGGCTGTGGGGATGGTCTGGGCAGCTGTGTCGGCTGCTGATTGGCTGGGTTGGGCTGGGCTGGGCTGGGCTGGGCTGGGCTGGGCTGGGCTGGGCTGGGCTGGGCTGGGCTGGGCTGGGCTGGGCTGGGCTGGGCTGGGCTGGGCTGGGCTGGGCTGGGCTGGGCTGGGCTGCTGCGGCTGCTGGGTCTTGGCCGGGCTTGCTACTTACCTTGGCTTGCCGCATGACACAGACGGGATTGATGTGTGCGGGCGGCGGCTTGCGGAGGAGATCCAAGGCGTGGTGAAGGCCCACCCCTCCCTGCAACGCCTGTCGGTGCGCTACCAGCCGCAACTCTTACCTAGCAATAGCAGGTCTAGGAGCAGCAGGGGCAGTGGAGGGTGTCCCAGGAACGGAAATGGCAGCCGCTAGAGCAGAAGGCAGCAGCAGGAGCAGACCAGTGCTGGGCCATTGGGTAATAATGTAATATGTCGGTAATAATCCAGCGCCAAAAACGGTAATAAGTCGAAAAAGTTGTCCTCCAAATGAGTAAATTTCATTACTTCGGTAAAAGCTCCACCGCCCGTCTGGTACTCCGCTTATTATTCATCCCCCAACAATGTATCCCATCTTCCGCAAACCCCAAAGCGGGCGGCTGCCCACCACAGCCGAACATCCATCGCATCAAAGACAAGAGGCACAAAAGCCTCAGTGCCAACATGTCCAGCACTTTGCGTATGTACCTTGACAAGACCTTCACCCTAAAGACGTTCCCCTACAAAGAGGCCATTGATTAGTACAAGAGGGTGTTGGGCTACAGCCCAGCCTGTTGCATGCTGACCCATTAGGGCTAGGGTGTGGGCCTATGTTTGTAATTGTCGCATCCAGGTCCTACAAGGGAGTATGCTGTAATTATATAGAATTATTCGGTGGATTTTGCGGTATTAAACAAATTATAAGATTAATAAATTCCCTGTATTGATGTCTTTCATTATTCTGAGTAATACGTCTTTGGCAAATCGCCCAGCACTGAGCAGGACCCATCGATGCCGAGGCACTGTGGTGGCTGCTTATGATGAGGGTGCCGCTGCTGCTGCTGTGATCAACTGCAAAAAGGCATCAAGCTCAGGTCAGGGCTAGGGCTAGGGTTAGGGCTAGGGATCCGGCTGCGTGTACCTCTCATTGCTGCTATGGTCCAAGTACATATGGAGATAATGCAGTGCAGGCCTTGTGCAGCGGTGAGCACGTGGCCATGGATCTGCATCCTTGGGTGCATGTGTTCGTGCAGGTGGTGGGTTAGGGCCAGGGCTAGGGTTAGGATTTGGGTTAGGAACCCAACTCCGTTCTCCTCTCCTTGCTGCTGTGATGCAGCTGCAGCCTCGGCTATGTTTGGAATTGTTGCATCCAGGTGGTCGGGCACAGCACCTTGGCCCTCAACCTTGAGCCTTCATTGCAGTCGAACACACTAAGTGTGAACCACTACAAAGCAGTGTTTTCGTCTGTGTGGAGTTCCCATCGCATGGCATGCACATGGCCTATACATGGCATACACATGGTCATGGTCGCCTACCACCTACAACATTGCCCGACCCCTGTGACAGGGCTATGCATAGATGCAGGCTCATATCTACTAACACCTGCTGATACCTACTTATAGAGAGGCGATGTCACTCACTCTCGCACTCCCAAAGGGCACTCCGACCAAAGGGCAAAGGGCACTCCGACCAAAGGGCACTCCGACCAAAGGGCACTCCGACCAAAGGGCAAAGGAAACTGCTACACCCAGCATGCCTCAAGTGTTGCACCTGCCTCAATGCTTGAAGGTGGTCGGGCACAGCATGGGTGGCCTGCTGCTGCGCTATGCCCTGGGAGGTGAGGGCAGCTGGAGGGAACTTGGTACTGCCATGGCTGTTGCTGACATAGCCTGCATGTGAGTGACCTGGGTGTGAGTGACCTGCATGTGAGTGACGCTACATGGTAACAGCCTGCACCTCAAAACAAAGAGCAATAGGTTCACACCAGCCTTGATAGAATTGTCGTGTATTCTCATACCGTAGTGACTGCATGTAGGGAAGGGCCCCTATGGCCCCATGTATCCTGAATGGAATGTCGATACCCACCTCTTTCTGTTGGCGCCAAGCTTGGGCGGTTGCCCTCCATGTCACACATGCTGCAGTGAGCTTCGATCCAGACAAGCAAACGGTGGCTGGGCTGGAGCCGTGCCATTTCATCACCCTGGCAACCCCACACTTGGGGTGTGATGCGGAGGGAGTGTCCCAGGTGTGGGCGGGCGGGCGGGTGGGTGGGTGGGTGGGTGGGTGGGTGGGTGGGTGGGTGGGTGGGTGGGTGGGTGGGTGGGTGGTCAAGCAGGTTGGCAGGCAGCCACAGACTCCTGTTGTATCATGAGTCAGGTCCTCTTCCCTGGCTCTGCTCCACTGCTGCTCCGCGTCTTGGTAACTCACACCAACCTGAGCATGGCGAGCATTCGTGCTCCTCCACACTCACCAGCTGTGTGTTTGTTCCATTCAGCTTGTCTTCACCTGCATCTGGGTCGCATCACACCCCGCTGCTGCTGCTCTCCCCCAGGTGCCCTTCATAGGCTGGATCGGGGCGCTGCAGCCGCTGCAGACCCTGCTGTCGGCTGTGTCCATCCCCACTGCTGCCGCCCTCTTCAAACGCACTGGCCGCCAGTTCTTCATGGCTGATGAGGACACAGGCCAGCTGCCAGGCAGGTTCCTGCCTTCGCCATGGTTTGGGTCCAAATAAGCTGGGGCAGGGGTGGCCGTGCGGGAGCAGTTAGGTGGGCTTTGTGGCATAATAGGGTTGAAGCAAGGTGATGTTTGGCACAGTGTTTGCTTAGTGTGGGTTACAGCTGGCGGTTGTTGCTGGCATGGTCTGCCATACTATAATTTGTCCTGCCTTGTACTGCAAGTAACCTTTCACCCACAGTCAGCATGTGTCTTGCTTTGCATTCCACTGAGAACTGGGAACCCTCACAGCTGTGCACACATGGACATACCCACACCACTGCATGTCCAGCACTCCATTAAACTGTAACATGGCTGCTAAGGAGACAGGCATGGAGAATCCTTTGTCTGGAGTCGTCTGGTGGCCCGGTTTGTGGCAAGGTCTGGGGCAACAAGGGAAGCTGGGGGGCACTGAGAGGCCAGAGGTGGTTTGTGGCGAGATTCTGCAAGGGAACTAGACATGGGAAGTCGGGGCTAGGCCCTGGGCTCAGCCTGGCCTGCCCTGCCTGCAGGCGACGCTGGCCTGCCCCTTTTGGCTCGGATGACCCGAGACGTACCCCAACGCAAGGAGTACTTCTTCTCAGCTCTGTGCAGCTTTGCCAGCCGCACAGCTTACGCCAACACAGGCAAGCTATGCACCAGCACCAGCACTACCAGCACCAACCACGTAAGTGCAGGGCATGTGCCCCTGAGAGCCCATCCTAGTGGGTACCAGCCCACGGCTCAGCCAGCCATGCTTGAAGCCTGCTCCAAGCGGCCCTGCCCTACCTCATGGCTCTGGCATGCACAGACAAGCACCGGAGCTGGGTCATGCCAGGGGTTGCAACTCATACATCAGTTTTGTTAGTGACCAGTGCATGGCTCTGGCATGCAGCGACACACACCAGAGCCAAGAGGTCTTGCCAAGGGGTTGCAACCCACACAGCAGTCTTTAAGCAGACCCACAGCGTTGCTGTGCATTGCGGCCCAAACCGGTTGCAATCCACACAGTCTGTGAGCAGCCCAAAGCATTGCTGTGCATTGCAGCTGCAGCAGGCCCAGGTCCAGCGGGGCAGACTGACATGGCATGGAGGCTGATGATTCAGCGGCACCGCAGCCCCACGGCTTGCTTGCCTTCACAAAGGCCGGTGCCTATCAGGGCCGCCACTACCACCTTCTTCACATGGCCCTGGGCTAGGGGACTGGCCTGCCTGCATCCCGGCCACATGATCACTTCTTTCAGCACAATGGGCACACAGGGAAGGCCTCCGGCAAGACATGTGCTTGCTTGGATAAGCAGGCACTCAGAATGCTGCTGCCGCCGTCGCTGCCGCTGCTGCTGCTGCTGCTGCCATCCTGCAGTTGCTGCCATCCTGCAGTTGCTGCTCTTGCTGTATGCTTGACCTTCATGTGCGTACACTGCATCCGCAGGGGGAGACCACTTGGTGGGCTGGGCCAACAGCAGCCTGCGCTTCATGCATCAGCTGCCGCGCCTGCCTGAAACTGCGGCATCTGCCAAGGGAGTGGTGCTGGAGGACAAGCTGCTGGCAGCCTTTGACGTCAGGTGAGGCTGCAGACGGTGCTAGACTCCATGGTGGGCTGAGGCTGGGGGGTGATGGTTGGGGCTGGGGCCTTGCCATGCCTTTCCTTGCCCGCCCCGCCCCGCCCCGCCCCGCCTCGCCCTTTCCCCGACCTGCCTTGTGCACTACCCCTTCCACCTGCTCGGCTGCAGGTTCAAGCAGCAGGCAGAGCCGCAGAGGGCCACCAGCCGCAGCGACCTGCCTGTCAGTGATCAGCAGCCTGCGCTATCTGCCCCTGATCCCTCTACGACACCACAGCAGCAGCAGCAGCAGGAGCAGCGGGAGGGACAGACAGAACCAGCAAACCTGCTATCACACCCCCTCACACCCACTTCAGCCTCAGCTGCTGCTCCTTTAGCTGCTGCGCCACACTCCAGCAGCCCCTCCAGCTGTCTCAGCACCGCCACCACCCTCACCACTAGCCCGACGCGGGGCCAGCCACTCACCTCTTCTCGTGGCACGCAGCCAGCCGCCCTCTTCCCCTCAACAGCAGCCTCACAGCCTGACGCTGGGCAGCAGGCGGCACGCAGCCCCCAAGTGGCACAAGCTTCAGTGAAGCAACCAAACCAAGGGGAGGCAGGAGCGCCTGGGCTCGGGCAGAGGGGCCGCATGGTAGGCGGCTGGCGGACCTCACAGGTGTAATGTGAGGGTGAGACCAGTGTGACCTGGCCATTTGACCAGGCCGTGTGGGCATGCAAGGCTGCTCCTGACCCATGACGGAGGTGGCGGGGGGTAAGGGCACAACTTCTGACCACCTCACCTGCCTTAGCTGCTCAGCTCACCTGGCTATTACTGCTGCTGCCACTGCCGCTGATGACAACGACTGCGCGCCATTCACGAATACCAGGCCCAAAGAGGTGAAGGGGGCCACTGAAGGGGTTCATGCACTGTAAGCTCGGTTCAGGTGGCAATGCATTCTTTGGGCTGCTCAATGTGGCTTTAACAAGCAAGAAGGAAATCAGGCTGATGCATGGGCGATGCATGGGCGATGGACATCGGGATTGAGTTGTGTGGTGCCACAATTCTGCTTATACTGCCTTGCCATGCGCCAAGTCGCTAGGAAAGTGGCACACCAACAGTATCTTTGGCGGTCCTTGATGATGCTGACCATGAGCTGTGAGGCTTTGCACACAGGTGGAGGAAATGCTGCAGCAGCTGCAATCACTGGCATGGCGCAGGATTGACGTGTCCTTCAGAGGGGCAGTGATGCCTTTTGCGCACAACCACATCCAGGCAAGGACTTTGATCAGTGAGCCAGGGGCTGTGGGCAGTAGCGTACTGGCAGCTGGGTAGGGAAGGGCAGCTGGGCAGGGAGGGCAGCTGGGCAGGGAGGGCAGCTGGGCAAGGAGGGCAACTGGGTAGGGAGGAGCCAGCTGCACAGGAGGGACAGCCGCACAGCACCATCCCTCACTGTGGTTTGTGGGGTAGGGCTTCCAGGGGTGATGCTCACAGATGGGTGTGGTGCCATACACAACACACAGGGGCGGCACCATCATCACCATCACCATCACCATCACATGCGCTGTTTCTTGAGTATCACCACATGGCTGCCTTTACCAAGTGGGTTATGATCAAGAAAACGTCTATGACGTGCACCTGACCCTGGGGCGGAGGCTGTGAGCTGTGCAGGTCACGCGACGCTGGCTCAACTTTGAGGGAGAGAGCGTGGCGCTACACCTGGCGCAACAGCTGGCGGCGCTGGACCAGGCGTACCTTGCTCTCAAAGCGTCTGACCGGGGATTGCAGGGCTTGGAGAAACGCAGCAGCTTGGAGGGAGCGCAGGCAAATTATCTACGATGATCAGGTTGTATTCGAATCCGCGCAAGGTACATGGGCAGCGTCACTGATGCAGTCACGTCACTTGAGTGATGCAGCCACTGGGCCAATCGTGCACCCGACACGAGAGTGAATACTGTTCTAACTGTCAAGGAGATCTGTAGAACCCGTAGATACGGATGCGTGAGGCACAAGAACGATCCAATAATGCAAAATGGTAAATAAAATACAACTTGCGTTAATGCAAAGAAACAAAACGAGCAATTCCTAGTACTTGTGATAGCTTCACATCGTTGTTTTCTATGGCTAAAGAAAAAGACGAACCGTGCCTAAGCCAGTGCCGGAGGACCCCGACAATGACATTTTGGACCGCGACGAGGCGCTAGAGCCAGACCTCACCGAAGCGGAGCGCAATAGAATGGCTTCCGGAGAGGCCCGCGCAGCCCGCGATAGGGACAGCACATACCGCGGCATGAAATGCAAGTTAGCCGACCTTACCGGCCACCTCCCGCAAGAGCTTTGGGATGCCTTCCTGGCCGACGCTGCGCTGCCACGAGTGAAGGCCCGCAGCGCGAGGGCAGTGATTGGCAGCCTGCTGCTGGGCTTCCTCGTGCGCGGCTTGTTTACCATTCACGTAGCCGACCCGCTCGGCCTGCACGGCCAGCCCGTGTACACAGACATCCCAGTCTCCCAGGCAGCCATCCCGGACCTGAGCTGCAGGAACATGTTCCTACAGCTGTGCCGCGCCTTGCACGGAGACAGCGCGAACACTCGGCCAAGCGCAGCAGTCGCTGCCGTGCTGGCCGCGCACCCCGACCTCCGCGCCCGCCTAGAAGCAATCCCACGCTACCACTATGATTCCAACATTGTGGACCACGTCGGCAAGCAGCCGGAGACAGCTTTCAGCAACATGCTCACGCTCCTCTTCGCTGGCAGGCTCAATAAGTCAGCGTCCCTGGCTGGGGCAAAGGTCCTGCTGGGCATTCACGAGGACCAGCGCAGATTTGAACTTAGGGGGCTGGGTGGTGGGCACCTGCCAGCCTGGTCAAAGCGGCAGTGCATCTGTGTGCGCCGCATGGTGTGCGGGCTGGACGTCAGCTGGCTGTTGGAGGAGGGTGGGGTGGTGGTGACTGCAGCCATGCAGGCTGAGGTGGCTTTGCAGCGGGGCCTGCTGGGGCTTGAGGAGGGGGAGCGGGTGGATGATGACTGGCTGGAGGACCCAGCAAACCGGGGCCAGCTGTTGCGCCATGCGGTGCACACCACCAGAGAGGTGGAGGCAGCCATGGCAGCCTGGCAGCTGGATATGGTGCCCTGGCTGCAGTCCGAGCTCACCAACCCCGGGCTGCTGCCTAGGCCCCCCCGCCCCCCCACACCCTATGCCATCACCCCCACCAGCAAGTGCCGTGCTCGGCACATCTTCATCGGCATGATGCGTGACGCCGGCATGCTGGGGGTGCTGACGGAGGAGGGGGTCACCTCCTTGAAGAAGTTCAGGAACGGTGCCCTGCCTGACCCAGCGGAGCCGGGCAAGTACATTGAAGGGCCCAAAGACAGCCAGGTGAGTGCTCCTTGTAGTGAGGTGCCAGCCAGTCCCTGGGTGCTCAGTCAGCTGCCATGTGTGCTGTCAATCGCCTTGTGAGCCTTCACTCAGCTGCATACACAAGCTGATGTGGTGCCTGATGTGGTGCCTGATGTGGATTGTGTGTATGGTGGCCCCAGGTGGCCAACCGATGGGACGCATCGCTGCCTGACCCTCGCCGCCAGAAGCTCGCCAGCCCCAAGCACACCTTCGCGCAGATCGTGCACACCGATAGAGTCGCCATCAGCGTGATATCCCTGCGGCTCAAGCCTGCAGCTCCACCCGCAGAGCTGCCGCGGATGGGCAGGCACATGGGCGCAGTCAACCCGCTGGCCCACCTCGACGCGGAGTGGCTGGGCGTGGACCCCGGCAAAAGCTACATAGCCACTGTAGCGCACGAGGAGCGCAGCGCTGCCGGAACAGTAGTGTCCGTGTGGCAGAGATCACACGGCAGGCCCAGGCGACCAAGACGTGGCTGGCCCAGCTGAAGCCGCAGCTCAACGCCCTGTCGCACGTCAGCAGCAAGCCTAGCTCGCTGGCCTCGTACCGGCGGTTTGCCGACACCGTCCTGGAGATGTACGACGCCAAGTGGGCCGAGGTCTCCAAGCCACGCTGGGCCAATGCCAAGTTCCGGCTCTACTGTGGCAAGAAGCGCGTGGTGGCAGGCTTCTGGTCCAAGGTAAGGCCTAGTAGCAGTAGGACTAGAAGCTAGGCAGTAGCCAACCAAAGTCAGCTCATGCTCTTACACCTGGCCAACTGCTGCTGTTGCTGCTGCTGCTGCTGCTGCTGAACCTGACGTTCCACATGTGTGCCATGTGCCTTATCATGTGTGGCTGCAGCTCATCAAGCAGGCCAAGAAGCGGTGCCGGACCGCATCCTGGCACTGGCCTATGGGGCAGCTGGCTTCAGCGGCAGCGGCACCATTGGCTGCAGGGGTGTCCCTGTCAGCCAGATGCTGAAGGAGGTTGTGAGGCAGTTCCCAGCAGGGCGGGTGGTGATGGTGGATGAGTTCCGCACCAGCCGGGTCAGCTCAGCCTACAGCAACCCCAGTGAGGCCCTCCATGGGGTGAGAGGGCTGAGGACGGGGTCGAGGTGAGGGTTGGTAGCTCTGGGGGGGGGTGGAGTCAAGGTGGCTGGGTAGGGCCTAGGTTGGGAAGGTAAGGAAAAATCTTACAATGTGCATTGCCCCATGTGTCCATGCAGGTGGCTGCGGCCAGTGTACAGTGAGGCAAAGCGTTCCCGAGTCAGGGGTTTGATGTGCTCAACAAGCAACAGCATCAGCTAAGCACTGATTTGACACTGCACATGGGCATGGCTGCAACGCATCCGGTGACATGACACATGACATGACACATGACTTCATGCATCTCCCACACCTATGTGCAGGTTTCATGACCGGGACGTGTCAACCGCGCTGAACATCCGCCGTTGTGCAGTCGGCCTAGGCCCACGCCCCACTGAGCTGTGCAGATGGGAAGGTCGCCCAGCCATGCCAAAGCCGGGCAATCTAGGCCGGGAGTGGGTGTGCCTGCCCGACAAGGCCCTGTTGGGCAAGTGGCGGCGATAGCCAGCTACTGCAAGACAATCCAAGAAAACAAGATACCAAACCCCTCACAAAGCGGATGTGTGTGAGTAAGAGCTATAGGGTTAGTTAGGGCTCTTGCTAGTAGTAGCCCTGGAAGCACACACAAAACAAGGCTACTAGCACACTGAGCCCTGCCAATGCTCCGCTGAACCACATGCCAAATCCCACTTGTGTCAGTAACACGGTCCAGCTGGCATAAGCAGCAGCACCTGCGTTACCTGTGAGGCGTGGGAGGAGTCGGGGCTGATGGTTGATTGAGCAGCTGGCCTAGAGCTGCCAGCCATGTAGGGCGTCACATCACATCTGGTCAAAGCAATGCCGGCTGCGAGTGTGGGTGGCCCCACCTGCTGACAACATGGTGAAGGGCGCGGTGCTCTGCCCCTGCTTCCAAGTCTTCAGACTGAAGCTGGAGCAGGCCAGCGCGACGACGCCAGCTCCTGCCATTGGCAATGCTAGTGGCTTCAGGTGCGGCCTGAGGGTGAAAGCATCCCACAGTAAACTCCAACGGATCAGCAGCAGCCATTGCAGCCATAAGATCAGCCGTTGGACCAGATGTGGCATCCACTGGAGCAGCAGGCATTGGAGCAGCAGTGGCAGGCATTGGAGCAGCAGTGGCAGCCATTGGAGCAGCAGGGGCAGCCATTGGAGCAGCAGTGGCAGAAGGGTGGGCCATGGCTGCATAACGAGTTCGAGCAGCTGCTGTGATGCGAGCATGGGTCCCCTTTGGCGCACGAGCGAGGACCGCAGATGCAATGCGAGACTGAAGCTTGGCTGTGTTACGGGCTGTAGCTGGAGGTGAGGCCTGGGGAGTCTGGTTTGGGTGGGCTGCAACAGCCGGCGGGGCGGAGGCGGCTGGAGGCTGGGTTGGCTGGGCAGCAGCAGCCAGCTGGGCGGAGGGGGCTGGTGGCTGGGTTGGCTGGGCAGCAGCAGCCGGCTGGGCGGAGGGGGCTGGAGGCTGGGTGCTGGGAGCCTCATTTGAGTGCATCTTGGCCACATGACATTTTAGTACAAGCAGCTCCTGCCCTCTCCTTGCTTTTCCATCCCATGCAAGGGAGCAGTAGACAGTGCCTTGGGCCTCACCTGCACCCACAAAGCACATAGGTATCCTACCATAAGTATGTGTAAACATGCAACGTCCATGGCTTTACTCACGTGCTTGGCCTTGGGTAACTGTCAGGGCAATGTCTTCAGAAGCCCTGCCATAACTCCTGGCGCATGGGATAGACACATCCAGCTGCTGCCCAGGTGCCATGACAGCAAAGCTGCCCTTCAGAGCCTTTGGGATTGCGTTGAAGGACAGCCCGATGTCGACCTGCATCTCGAGGGCTCTCAGGTAATGTGCATGGTCAATCCTCCCTCTCGGGCCAGCACCCTTTCGAGGTTCCTCGAGGTGCACAACCTGACCGTGCGTAAGGAGCTCATGGTCCTTGCCGGGGGTGCCCTCCTGCCCATGCCCCTCAGCCATGAGCCCTGCTGAGCGCAGAACTTGCCTCATTTGATGCTCGTTGCGCACGTAGGCAAGGGCGAGTCTGGCCACTGGCGGTAAACGCATGGCTTTCGCCCTGGCAAGCTGTTGTTTGAGCCTGATGACCTCCCGCTTTAATGAACTCACGCGTAGGCTAGGGATGGCTGATGTCGGGGCACAAGAGCGTGTTATAGGTTTTGGGAGGTGGTGGAGGGTGAAAGGTGGGGTGGGCACACTGTGAACACATGCAACGCACACATAGGAACATTGTTGCATGTCTTGCATGCTTATGACATGTGTATGCATGCAAAGATGGCAGATGGCAAAGATGTAGAGATGGCAAAGATGTAGAGGTGCAGTTGCAGTTGGTTTCTTGGTCTAACTAAAGATGTAGAGATGTAAGATCAGCCTGAAGTGCCGGTCAGCTTCTACCACCATTGCGACTTAATGCACACGCAGAGAGGAGGAGAGATGGGGTGTGATGAGGGGCAGCAACTCTGCTGCTGCTGCTGCTGCTGCTGCTGCTGCTGCTGCTGCTGCTGCTGCTGCATTGCAACCTGCTGATGCTGCTGCATTGCTGCTGCTGCTGCTGCTGCATGACAATCCAGATGAGCCCTAGCTGATCCAGAAAGGCCGCAGGATCGGCGAAATGCTGACCCCACTGCGCAAAGCTCAAAGGGTCAGGCCAGCGGCATGAGAACATGGGGGACTCAATGGGTAGGAACTTCTGCTCGATGCTTTGCAAAACCCTTATTGCCAGCTGGTTCTGCCGTTGCTCAGCCAGGTCCACAAGTGTAAACACACCATGAACCAGAAGTTCACGCACGGCACTCGCTCCCTGCAAAATGCAAACCGTCACCTGATACACTAGTCATACATCATCCCCAAATCATGCGTGAGCAATGCACACACAACATGCATAGCACCACACCTGTATTGATGTGCCTGGTAGTTCCAATCCATGCCACAAGGACTCGAGTCCACAGCGGCCCTGCCCAGCGTTGTCATACGGTACAAGTCCAAAAGAGAGCAATTGGGCCAACACGCACTGCTGGGTAGGGGTAGGACCACGCGAATGGGAGCGCTTTGGGGCGGGGGTTGCGGGGGCTGCGGGGGCAAACAAGGATGCCCAACTCTTCCCCCCCCCCGTCCCCATGCCACCGCTGTTGTAACTGCCTCCTAGGGGATGGATTGGCACCACACCTTGCCCTCCAAGCCCCCCCCCCCCAGGACCCATGCTGCTCCTGCTGCTGCCCAACACCGGGGCAGGTGGCGGGGAGCGTGGCGAGTGTGGTGCCCACTGCCCCAGCCCCACACCCTGCCCTCCTAGCCCCCCCCCCCCCATACCCCTGCTGCTACTGCTCCTGCTGCTGCTGTTGTCGCCCGGCGCCGGGGCATGAGGCTGAGAGCGAGGGGGGGATGGTGCCCACTGCCCCAGCCCCACACCTTGCCCTCCTGCCCCCCCACCCCCCCAGGGCCCATGCTGCTGCTGCTGCTGATGCCCAACACCGGGGCAAGTGGCGGGGAGCGTGGGGATGGTGGTGGCCACTGCCCCAACCCCACGCCTTGCCCTCCTGCCCCCCCCCCCCATGGCCCATGCTGCTGCTGCTGTTGCTTAACACTGAGGCAGGTGGCTGACAGCGAATGCTAACCTCCACCTTCACCCGCTGCACACATTTGTAGTGGGCTACAAGTGGGAGGTGCATTGCCTCACACCCAGCTCGGAGTGTTTTGTCAACAAGGGTGGCTGGCCCTAGAGGATCACCGCGCTCATAGCGCAGATGGGCCTGGCCGAGCATTGGAGCATCACGTAGTACCTCCCAAACAGTGTCTCTCCCATCATCATTGGGTGCCATGCACAAAGTTGTCCATGCTTTCCATTTGCCAACCACGCATGGTGCAGTCGACAACTTGCACAACACGCAACGGTCCAACTTGACCAATGTGCCCTCCAGCTGCACATCTTGCCCATTGTTGGGATGTGCGAACGATGGCATGTACCTGCACAATTTACAAAGGAAGTTTTGCATGTGGTGACTTGTAGGGCAATGGCATAATTCACGGCATTACAGTCTTTGGTTATAACAATGCCATAATTGCCTGCATTTTTACAATTGGATGATTCCTTGGCAGGGCATTGCTGTGATCGTGATCAACACCCCCCACTAGTTTAATATATAAATACCACGTCCGTGCCCCTTGACACCACATAGTGTGTGATGGGTGACATTCCCTGCCATTGTGCATACACTGCGTGCATTGAGTTGTGACCTGTTTCATTGCATACCTTGTGCCAAAACGAGCAGTAGGTTGGGGTTTCAGCCCAGATGTCGCCCTGGCTGAACCGGGGCCCGGGTTTGCAGCAACCCTGCATGGTCGCAGTCGGGCCCACGGTTAGTGAGCCACACGCGCTCATTGTTGCAGCTAGGCAACGGAGAAAGTGCGAAATGTTCTTACTCGCAGCTATCCCAGCAGGACGGCCGACGACATGTGTTCGGCAAAAGTTAGCGACTCGAGCAACGAGCGATACAGGGCAGTACACAGCACTTCTAGCCTTGCAGCTGTGAGTTAAACAAGCTTGGCATCGAGATGTCAACTTTGGCGGGCGCACGGAACAATCGGTGCACAGCCCTGACTAGACCTCCACAGCAAGCGGGTGAGAGAATCGCGGCACGCGGTGGCCTGGTTGGCCCATGCTGGCCCATTTGTATATTTTGTCAGGTGTGTCACAGCTGACTGCCAATGGCAATGCTAGCGGCCACGGTTTTTACAATTGCTTGCCAAACTGCTCAGGGCCGTTTGTTGTAAGGTGCAACAGCTCTCCGTGAATACTGTAGTGATACGCACTGTTGGTAATTTCACCAAACCAATTCGTCACCAAATTGCATCACCATTTGTTTGAGCATGCGGCTGTCACCAAATTTGTAGCAGCACCCTCAAGTTCACCATAACTCCATGGTAGATAGCGCCAAAGCTGCTGCCACGGTGGAGGCTGATGGAAGCGACAGCAGCTGTGCCAGCAGCTTAGCCAGCAGCAGCTCTGATAGCGGTGAGGGCGAGAGTTATAGTGAGGATGATGAGGCTGTGATGGAAGCAGCCACTCGCTTCGGTGCTCGAAGGCGGCTGCCCCGGTAGTGAACAAATACATATGTGGACAATGTGCTATTGCTAGGTGTTGCACTTGGCAGCCTCTGGCTTCGTAGATGTATTGATGATAGAGAGTCACCAAACATGTATCACTTCAATGTTTGAGCCAGGCGTTGTCACCAAACATGTGCCAATAGGGCCTTTGGGTCAGGTGTTCCCAACATGGGGTTGGTAATCTTCACGCAAGTACTCTCTCAATACTGCACTGTTTTCGATAGCGTTTATCACATTGGCATTGACGATTTAGTCCGCGTAATCTGACCATCAGCGCTAGCCATTGGAGTCTTTGCTCGCGTACTGCCACATGTGCCCGCGAACAAATCACATCGGCGAGACGGGTCTCCTTGGCACGGTGAGCCACATCGTTGAGACCCCATCTACCTAGCGTAGTGAGTCGAATGTGCACAAATGGAATGTCCGGCAAACACCCATCGCGATGCCTGCCGGGCGTGCAGGGCACCTAGACGGGGTGATTGAAACATATATTCGTGTTCGCTTCTCGCCGAAGACATCATTTGGGTCGGCGCACACTTAGGTTATACCGGGTTACACACCCCCTCCTCCACTGTGTCCTCCACTGTGTTGCACCCGCTGCACCCACAAGAAAATGGCTATATTTTATTTGTTCTTGACCCATTAGCGCATCTGTTGAAACAAACCGCACATCAAACAGCTTAGGCCTCTATCTGTTTGATAGCTTTGAACTTACATCATGTACACCAAAATGGTGCAAGGCCACGGCATGCAACGACTCACCATGCCCGCCCCCCCTTCACCCATCATTGCAGGAGCCCACCTCATTGAGCCTGACCACCACCTCCCAGCCCTTCCCCTCGCCCCCTCCCCAAGCACACCCCCTGCTAGCCCACCTCTCCCAGAACACCCCTCCCAGAACACCACTGTGGGGTGGTTGTTGAGCAATGAAACTTTGTACGCAGGTGGATGGCATGTAGGGGAGTATAACTCTCAGAGGAGACGAGTCCAGATTCGGTCATGATGTGGTGTTGTGTGACTGACTGCATGGCCATGGCCCTGAAATCGGCTAAGGGAGGGGGGGGTCACCGACCAAAGTGAGCTTTTGGCTTACCTGAGTATGAGCGTTTGTAACAAAGTCGTAAATGAGCTTAACCTAGTAAGTAGCATGTTGTAAGTCCAAATGGTCGAGCTGTGGCATTGCCCTCTAGGTATGGGGGGGAGGTGGGCTCATTGCCAGATCGCCGCAACCGCTTTCCGATCCGACTGCTGCTGCTGATGCGCGTGCTCGTGTAGAGCATCCTAAGCGACGCGGTCGGTCGTAGCGATGACTGCATGCTCCGCAACGGCTCAAATTTGAATCACTAACTTTGATGCTTTGCTGTGCACGGCCTGCTGAGCGTAAAATAATTCTGGATGGGTGAACGGTAGCTGGCCGGGTTGGCTACATTGTAAATCATCTAGCATAGTATTTGGCGCAGTGAGTGCAGAGTTACAGCCGTCTTACTAATAAGGGTCGGTTTCCTGTCATTTTCTGTTAGTTGGGAACACCTGACATTGGGACCGTTTTTCGGGTTTCACCAAATCAGCGTATCACCAACAGGGCGTATCACTACAGTACTATGGACATACATCAAAGTAGCGGCGAAGAAACAAGACAGACACATCAACAACAAGCAGCTTGGGGGGTCACGCACAAGCTCAGGGGGGTTGCTCTCGCAGCTTCAGAGACACTAGTGCAGACGTGTCTACTTCAATAGCCTGCTACATCAATGATGAGTGCGTGCACATTATCTGAATGGTTAAGAGATACTCAGGAGGCTGCATACCAGGCCAAGCTTGTATACACGTATGTGAGCAGTCTAACCTCACAGCACACCAGCAGGAGCTTGCATGCTGCATGCTACTTGAAGGGTCTCCCGGGCCAGGCAGTAGTGCGGTAAAATTTCGCATGTTGAGAAATGTGACAGCATGCGAACGGCTCACGGGCCTTTGTAGTGCAAGCGTCGAGTCCGGCCTGCGGCCTCAGTCTACCTGCTAGGTTGGGAATAGAGTGCACACATCCCATAGCTTCAACTTTAAACAAGAAACGACAGAAATCACTGTAGCGAGCTAGTTTATAGCTTGAGGTCTTGTGCAGTCAAGCCCAGCTTACTATATAGATTTCATGCTACTCGACGAGCTACTTGCACGAGCTCAGCGTTGCAGTGGTAGCTCGTCTTCGGAGTATTGCCTAGATCAGCCAATCCAACATAAACAAGAACGAGATGCCAGGCGGAGTAGCAGTACGACGTCAGGCTGGACGCAGCAGCGCCGAACCTCAGCTCGGTGTCATTTACGCTATTTCGTCCATCTGGCAGTAGTGTTGTCCTGCTACCTAGCCCGCGTCCAAGGATTGCGTCCAGCGGCACCCATCAAGCAGCAGACTACTGCGAATCGCAGCCTACACGTTGCTGCGTCCAGCAGCGGGAGTGTACAGGACTACCAGGTCCCTATCCCCTCTCTTCCTACAAAGCTTAGTGACTTGCAGGGACTTGCATGCCAAGTGCTGGTGATGTCGCTGAGCCACCCACACAACCACCACCAGGCCGAGGTGCTGGTGCTGCTGTCAAGCCACCCACCAAACGTGTCACTTGGGCTGCTGATGTACCAGCAGATGGAGAACCCAGTGCACCCAAACCTCCAGGTCCTTTGTCGAACCTGCATGAGTGGTTGGTCAGGGCATACGCCGCTGATTCCAACTTCACCAAGCGTAGGAAAACTAAGAACTATTACCTGGATGATAATGGCCTATGGAGACATAACAAGCGACGCACCGTCATTGTGCCCCGTAACAAACAGCTACGTGAGCATATCCTGCATGAGATGCACGATGCGAAGTATGCTGGCCACGTTGGGATCACCAAGACGTTGGAGCGTGTCATGCGTGTGTTCTGGTGGAAACACTTACGCACTGATGTGCGTCACTATGTAACCACATGTGATGCATGCCAGAGAAACAAATCGGTTACAGCTAAGCCATGGGGGTTTCTTCATCCTCTGTCTATACCTGGATACCGTTGGGAAGTCATGCACATGGACTTCATAACTAAGCTACCGTCCGGATCACATGGATATGATTCCATTTGTGTATTCGTTGACAGGCTCTCTAAGATGGTACATCTAGTGCCCTGCAAGGAGAGCATGGACGCTCCTGAGTTTGCACAACTCTTCATTGATAAGGTGTTTGTCCATCATGGACTACCATCTGAAGTTGTGAGTGATCGGGGCTCCCTTTTCGTGAGCAAGTTCTGGCAAGCTGTATGCAAGCTAATGGGCATGAAGCACTCACTCACATCCAGCTATCACCCCCAGTCAAATGGGCAGGTTGAGCGGTACAACAAAGTGTTGGAGGAAATGCTGAGGCATTATATCTCTCCCACTCAACGAGACTGGCCTAAACACCTCTCGTTTGCCGAGTTTGCAATTAATAACTCATGGCAAGAAAGCATTAAGTCTACACCTTTCCTGGTTAACTATGGACAGTCCCCAGTGACACCGGTGACCCATGAGTTACCTCGGTTGCCACCTCCTATGGCTCAGTTCTTCTCTGAGGGCTGGGAAAAGGGTGTTCAAGAAGCCAGACGTTGTATGAAACTGGCACAGAGCCGCCAGGCTAATGGCGCTAATCCACACAGGAAATCCTCGGACAGTGTGTTCCAAGTGGGTGACCGTGTGCTGCTTAGTACCATGAACCTGCGTAACATGGTGGGCAAAGCCAGGAAGCTGCTGCCACGGTATGTGGGGCCTTTCAGGATTGAAGCTCATGTGGGCGAGGACGCTGTAAAGCTGACACTGCCACCAGCCATGTCCAGGATTCACCCTGTGTTCCATGTGTCATTGCTAAGACCCTATGAGGGCAACTTTGGTCGTCTACCCCCCACTGAGTTGGGCTGGCTAGATGATTCCCCACAGTATGAAGTAGAACGCATTGTGAACCACCGGCATGTGCGTGCAGGTAAAGCAAAGGAGTTCCTTGTCAAGTGGAAGGGCTATGAAGACTCTGACAACACTTGGGAGCCTGCCAGCAATCTAGCAAATGCCCCTGACTGCGTGAACTTGTATAAGGCTCAGCATGGCTTGCTGTGATTTAAATGTGGGACATGGGCTCCATGTGGTCGTGCTGGTTGCTTTGCTGCATGCCATGTGCCTTGGTGTGCTATGAGTTCAGTTGCTCATGTGAGCCTGACTAGTCTGGTTCCCAGCGTCCATTGGCTCTGTGAGTCTGGGCTGGAAGGGTCCATGGTGACCATGTTCTCCTGAGAGCGACCTGCATCCGGATGGGCAGGAGTTCTCAAATAGTGGTCATAGTACTGCGAGTCCATGCCATGATGGCCTATGGGCGGAACGGCCATCCCTTAGGAGAGGGAGGAATGTAGCGTTCCGATTCTGCCCTTAGCAGTCGGCCGCTAGTGTCACTGACGAAGTGTGATACAGGCAGGTTAAATGGTGGGCTGTATTGCCTGCCCACCATTCGGGTTCGATCCCCGGGGGCCGTTCTATGTCCTGGCCTGGTTACGCTGAGACAGTCTGACACCTGTAACAGCTTCTAGCGTTGCATGGCGCTCACACGTTGAAAAGATTTAAGGCGCGCTCTTCCTGAACGCTACATGAGGTTCGGCGCTGCTGCGTCCAGCCTAACGTCGTACTGCTACTCCGCCTGGCATCTCGTTCTTGTTTATGTTGGATTGGCTGATCTAGGCAGTACTCCGAAGACGAGCTACCACTGCAACGCTGAGCTCGTGCAAATAGCTCGTCGAGTAGCATGAAATCTATATAGTAAGCTGGGCTTGACTGCACAAGACCTCAAGCTATAAACTAGCTCGCTACAGTACTTTCTGTCGTTTCTTGTTTAAAGTTGAAGCTATGGGATGTGTGCACTCTATTCCCAACCTAGCAGGTAGACTGAGGCCGCAGGCCGGACTCGACGCTTGCACTACAAAGGCCCGTGAGCCGTTCGCATGCTGTCACATTTCTCAACATGCGAAATTTTACCGCACTACTGCCTGGCCCGGGAGACCCTTCAAGTAGCATGCAGCATGCAAGCTCCTGCTGGTGTGCTGTGAGGTTAGACTGCTCACATACGTGTATACAAGCTTGGCCTGGTATGCAGCCTCCTGAGTATCTCTTAACCATTCAGATAATGTGCACGCACTCATCGCTGATGTAGCAGGCTATTGAAGTAGACACGTCCGCACTAGTGTCTCTGAAGCTGCAAGAGCAACCCCCCTGAGCTCGTGCGTGACCCCCCAAACTGCTTGTTGTTGATGTGTCTGTCTTGTTTCTTCGCCGCTACAACACGACTGCCAGATAAACGAAGAATCGGAGTAGCATTGAATCTATCTACTAAGCAGGTGTTGATTGCACGAGTCCCCAAGCTATAAACTATCTGTGTGGGTGGGCCTAGAGCAGTACCGTGTACATGTAAAGGTAACTAACAAACCTGACAATTTTCTAGTATTTGTGATGGCTTTACGCTCTTGATTTCTATGGCTAAGGAAAAAAGACGAACCGTGCCTAAGCCAGTGCCGGAAGACCTAGACAGTGACATTGAGGACCGGGACGAGGCACTAGAGCCAGACCTCACCGAAGCGGAGCGCAATAGAAAGATCTCCGGAGAGGCCCGCGCTGCCCAAAAGGGATAACACATACCACGCACGCAAGTGCAAGTCAGCCCACCTCACCGGCCACCTCCCGCAAGAGCTTTGGGATGCCTTCCTGGCCGACGCTGCGCTGCCACGAGTGGAGGCCATCAGCGAGCGGGCGGTGCTCGCCAGCCTGCTGTTTGGCTTACTTGTGCGCGGCTTGTTTACCGCTCGCGTAGCCGACCCGCTGGGCCTACACGACCAGCCCGTGTACACAGACATCCCTGTCTCACAGGCAGCCATCCCCGACCTGAGCTGCAGAAACCTGTTCCTGCAGCTGTGCCGCGGCCCGCCCGGAAACGGCGCGCACACTCAGCCAAACGCGGCAGTCGCTGCCGTGCTGGCCGCGCACCCCGACCTCCGTCTACGCCTCGCAGCAATCCCCCGCCACCTCTGTGACACCAACATGGTGGACCACGTCGGGAAGCAGCTGGAGACAGCCTTCAGCAACATGCTGACGCTGCTATTCGCTGGCAGGCTCAAGAAGTCAGTGTCCCTGGCTGGGGCTAAGGTCATGCTGGGCACTGAGGAACACCGGCGCAGATGTGGATTTTGGGGGGTGGGTGGTGGGCACCTGCCAGCCTGGTCAAAGCGGCAGTGCATCTGTGTGCGCCGCATGGTGTGCGGGCTGGACGTCAGCTGGCTGTTGGGGGAGGGTGGGGTGGAGCCGACTCCACCCATGCAGGCTGAGGTGGCTTTGCAACAGGGCCTGCTGGGGCTTGAGGAGGGGGAGCGGGTGGATCATGCCTGGGTGAAGGATCCAGCCAACCGGGGCCGGCTGCTGCGCCATGCGGTGCACACCACCAGAGAGATGGAGGCAGCCATGGCAGCCTGGCAGCTGGATACGGTGCCCTGGCTGCAGTCCGAGCTCACCAACCCCGGGCTGCTGCCAAGGCCCCCCCGCCCCCCCACACCCTATGCCATCACCCCCACCAGCAAGTGCCGTGCTCGGCACATCTTCATCGGCATGATGCGTGACGCCGGCATGCTGGGGGTGCTGACGGAGGAGGGGGTCACCTCCTTGAAGAAGGTCAGGAACGGTGCCCTACCTGACCCAGAGGTGCCGCGCAACTTCATTGCAGGGCCCAAAGACAGCCACGTGAGTGCTCCTTGTAGTTAGGTGCCAACAAGTCCTTGGATGCTCAGTCAGCTGCCATGTGTGCTGTCAATCGCCTTGTGAGCCTTCACTCAGCTGCATACACAAGCTGATGTGGTGCCTGATGTGGTGCCTGATGTGGATTGTGTGTATGGTGGCCCCAGGTGGCCAACCGATGGGATGCATTGCTGCCTGACCCTCGCCGCCAGAAGCTCGCTAGCTCCAAGCACACCTTCGCGCAAATCGTGCACACCGATGGAGTCGCCATCAGCGTGATGTTCCTGCGGCCCAAGCCTGCCGCTCCACCCGCAGAGCTGCCGCTGATGGGCAGGGGCTTGGGCGCAGTCAACCCGCTGGCCCATCTTCACGCGGAGTGGCTGGGCGTGGACCCCGGCAAAAGCAACATGGCCACTGTGGCGCACGAGGAGCGCAGCGCTGCCGGCACAGTGGTGTCCGTGTGGCAGAGATCACACGGCAGGCCCAGGCGACCAAGACGTGGTTGGCCCAGCTGAAGCCGCAGCTCAACGACCTGTCGCACGTCAGCAGCAAGCCTAGCTCGCTGGCCTCGTACCGGCGGTTCGCCGACACAGTCATGGAGACGTACGACGCCATGTGGGCCGAGGTCTCAAAGCAACGCTGGACCAACGCCAAGTTCAGGCTGTACTGTGGCAAGATGCGCGTGGTGGCTTCGTTCTAAGCCAAGGTAAGGCCCAGTAGCAGCTAGCCACGAGCTAGGCAGCAGCCAACCACAGTCAGCTCACCTGGCCAGCTGCTGCTGTTGCTGCCTCTGTTGCTGCTGCTATACCTGACCTTACACATGTGTGCCACTGTGTGATGTACCATGTGTGGATGCAGGTCAAGAAGCAGGCACAGAAGCGGTGGCCGGACCGCATCCTGGCCCTGGCCTATGGGGCAGCTAGCTTCAGCGGCAGCGGCAGCGTTGGCTGCAGGGGTGTCCCAGTCAGCCAGATGCGGAAGGAGGCAGTGAAGCAGTTCGGGGCAGGGCGTGTGGTGCTAATGGAGGAGTTCCGCACCAGCCGGGTCAGCTCAGCCTACAGCAGCCCCAGTGAGGCCCTCCCTGGACAGCCGCCAGAGTCCTTCAGGTGAGAGGGTCAGTGGGTGATGGTCGTTGGGTCAGGGTAGTGCTAGGAGGTGGTGGAGTCAAGGTGGCTGGGTAGGGTCAAGAATGGGAAGATTAGTGGGAAGATTAGATATGATCTTACAAATGTGCATTGCTCCATGTGTTCATGCAGGTGGCTGCGGCCAGTGTACAGCAAAGTGAAGCGCTCCCAAGTCAGGGGTTTGATGAGCTCAACAAGCCACAACATCAGGTAAGCACTAATTTGACACTGCACATGTGCATGGCTGCAACATATCCCACATGAAATGACACATGACATGACACATGACTTGACTTCATGCAACTCCCACACCATGTGGAGGTTCTATGACCGGGACGTGTCAGCCGCGCTGAACATCCGCCGCTGCGCAGTTGGCCCAGGGCCACGCCCCACAGAGCTGTGCTACTAGGATGGCCGCCCAGCTATGCCAAAGCGAGGCAGGCCAGGCAAGGAGTGGGTGTACCTGCCCGACAAGGCCCTGTTGCGCAAGTGGCGGCGCAAGTGGCAGCGGTAGACAGCAGGAGCAAGACAACACAAGAAAACAAGATACCAAACCCCTCACAAAGGGGATGTGTGTGAGTGAGAGCTATAGAGTAGGGTAGGGCTCTTGCTAGTAGTAGACCTGGAGGCACACACACCAGAAGGCTGAGCTGAAGTGGGCATTAGGCACACTGTCAGTAGCCTTTACAACAGCGATCTCGCAGCCTGTGTTTGATTACAACTTGTGCACTATTTTGGTGTGGCATGAGGGCTGTAGGGATTTAAACTTTGTAGGAAGAGAGTCAGGCAGTAAGAGGGGTGCGGGCCTGCAGGCGAAAGCACCCATATACCCGTATGCCCCCAGGTGCATCTTACATCATGCTAATCGATCATGTGTCACATTTCTCACGCACCAAGTTTTGGCAGGCCTTGTGCCTGTATGTGCGCAGTATTAGGGGCAGAGGCAGGGCGAGGAGGGGCCAAATGGCAAGGGCAAGAGCGGGAGCAGGCCGTAACGAGCCCTTGTTGAATGAGTTATGTTTGGCTGTATGTGCGCAGTATGGGTGGTCACTACCTTACAAGTCCAAGGCATGGCAGATAGTAAGCTTCATACAGCTGGTGAGAAGGTGGCCTCTGAGGCCGCCCACATACAAGCTGGTGCTGCCTCCATGCTCGGAACTTTTTCATGTTGTTATGCTAATGCTACAATGTCTTTGCAGAATACATTCATGAGTGAGCGTGGAAAGCCGGTTTTCCCGACTACAATGTGGGTCCCTGTGCGTGCTGCTGATAAGAAGCTTTTCTTCAGCTCAGCCACTCCCTCATCACTGTCACTGTGCGGCACAGTGACAGCATTGCTGCAACACAACACATCAATGGCCTATGCGCACTATGGCAAGCCATGCCTCACTTTTCATGACACGTGCCTGAGCAACCAGCCTGCCGGACCACCAGCCTGCACTATAAAGCCTGAGACACGCATGTCTAGGTGTCCAGCCACACACTTCCACTCACGGACCTGCAATGGCTGTGGTGCCTGGCTCTGGTGTAGGGTCTGCAGGTACATCATGGTCGGGGTACTCATGTGCATGGTCAGAGTGCCTTTGGTCGGAGTGCCCTTTGGTCGGAGTGCCCTTTGCCCTTTGGTCGGAGTGCCCTTTGGGAGTGCGAGAGTGAGTGACATCGCCTCTCTATAAGTAGGTATCAGCAGGTGTTAGTAGATATGAGCCTAGTGGCGCAATGCCTCCGAGGAAGCGGCCCAATGCCGCGGATCAAGAGCCGCTTCCGATTGAAAGCCCGCGAAAACAAGGTTCGTTGAGCCAGCCAAGGGCAAGGAGTACCCTGGCTTGGGGTACAAGCGGCTGCGAGACCGCCCACCCAAGGCCCAGCAGCAGCAGCAGCCTGCTGTGGCACAGTAGTGTGCCCCCCCCCCCCCCCACTTGAAGCTTTCATCAGCTTATAATTAGTGCATGTTTTATCATGCCAAATCTATGCATAGCCCTGTCACAGGGGTCAGGCAATGCTGTAGGTGGTAGGCGACCGTGACCATGTGTATGCCATGTATAGGCCATGTGCATGCCATGCGATGGGAACTCCACACAGACAAAAACACTGTTTTGCAGTGGTTCACAATTAGTGTGTTCCACTGCAATGAAGGCTCAAGGTTGAGGGCCAAGGTGCTGATCGATCATGTGGCATGTTGCATCCAATGCTGGCGTCTTGTCGAGGCACAGCACTGCAACAGATCATGGTTGTCACACCTGTAGACGTGCGACGTTGCGCAGTAGATTTATTGGATAGAGCAGCAGGGCTTTGCGCTCTGTGTAAACCTCGTACAGCAATAGGATCTCTGGCTGACAGATTCCTGATTCCTTCTCTACTTCTATGAAAAATGCAGACACCTGCAGAAACACCCAAAGTCAAACGCTTTATCAACAAGCAAGGCCTCGACATTTTGCAGCAGTGAAGTGTGCATGCACAGCTGGAAGACGGCCTAGCTGTGGCACGCACCTGCAAGATGGCTTCTTGAAGTAGAGCAAGGTTGTTGGGTGTCACTGTGCCAGTGTTGATGTCTTGGAGTAAACCCAGGTAGAGGGCGACACTGAGTGGTCCTTGCCAGCTCTTGCACTGAGAATACAGCTGTGGGATGCGGTCGACGGTGGACTGGGTGACCAAGGTGGCTGGAACCTTGGCCACCTTGCGTGTCCACCAGGCTCCAGCCACCTTGAGGGCTGCTGGTGTGTCTGCCATGGCCAGCTTCCAGGTCATGTTCCTTGGCACGTACTCCTCGTTTATGCAGTGCACCACCTTGTGCATGGGGCTGTTGGCATTGTTGGCGATGGGGTTGCATCCCCAGCTTGGCTTCGCGAGCACCGACCACGCCGACCCTGAAGCTGCAATGTCGCGCATCTGCTCAGATACGGCCTTGGCGTGCAAGTCCCAAGTCTTCGCTGGGAGAGAGGTAACGCGGGACAACACGACTGCCAGATAAACGAAGAAGCGGAGTAGCATTGAATCTATCTACTAAGCAGGTGTTGATTGCACGAGTCCCCAAGCTATAAACTATCTGTGTGGGTGGGCCTAGAGTCAGGTTAGACAAGCAAGGGGAAATTTGGGTACCATGCTGTTCTCCACATTCAGACCACTATTTGCTACCGCGATTGCACCGCTAGCTTCGGCGTGCTAGAAAAGTTAGCGGCTTCGAAGCGCAGGCCCGCAGGCTGAACATGGTTGTTTGGGCCCAAAGTTGTGTCCACGCAACAAGGTCGCTATAGGTAGCTACAGACATACGTATTAAGTCTAAGGCCGGGGCCCGTCTCTCTCGCTAGCCAGGTCCGTTCAGTCGGTTGTACTGGGTAGCTCGGCTTCCTAGCTCCCGCAAAGCTGTGTATGTTAGTTATGCCCCGCAATCACAATCACCATCTCCAAACCCTCCTATCTCATAACATGTGCGGTGGACTTTGCCTAAAAAGCTGTTTGCGGCTGGCCCGTCCGGCCCTCAACCATACATCATTACATTCAACCTCACATCATTACATTATAACATCCAACCTACACTTGTGTTCTCTGTAAACTGTCACTTGTTCTGTCACTGTCACTTGTTCTGTCACTGTCACTGTCACTGTCACTGTCACTGTCACCGTCACTGTCACTGTTCTGTTCTGTCACTGTCACTGTCACTGTCACTGTCACTGTCACTGTCACTGTCACTGTCACTGTTCTGTTCTGTCACTGTCACTGTCACTGTCACTTGTTCTGTCACTGTCACTTGTCACTTGTTCTTGTCACTGTCACTTGTAAACTGTCACTGCTCCTGACCCGGCATGAGGTGTATGCCAAGGGACGAGGTGATGGCATGCTGCACTTTGTTGAAGGACAGCTGGCAAGCCACAAGCAGCTGCAATGCTCGCAACAAATAGCTGGTCTTGTAAGCTGCTGTAGCATGCGCAGCCACCTGTGTGTGGCATAGCAGTACGGTCTGATGCGGGCGGCTGCTAGGATGTTGACAGTTGCTAGCGGACTGCTCTTGCTCCCGCGCAGTGGCTGTTTGGGCTGTTTGGGCTGCACGCAGCTCCTGTAAGGCCTGGTCTCTCCTTGCCACTCGCTTCATCAGATTACTACACTCTATTTGCAACTGCTTCGAGTCTGCCATGCATGCCCTCAGCCGGACGCCCTTGTCCTCTGCGTCTGCCATGGCTGCCATGGTTGCTGCATCAGCAATGGCTACATGTTGGTGCAGCAACTCTGTCTCCTCAAGCAAGGCTGCGTTCAGCTGTCGCTCCTGCTCCAGCAATGCTGCTGATGCATGGGCATCAGAGCTGGCATCTGCCGCTACAGCAGCGGCCGCTATAGACGAGGCCTCGGCTGCAACAGCACGGGCATCTGCAGCGCACACTGCCGCTGTAAGCCTCACCACTGACTGCTGCAGCTGCTCAGCACCCGAGGCTTGGTGAGCCAATCGAGCTTGGGCTACATTGAGTTGTTCCTGCACAATCAATGGGGGGGAAGGATAAAATGCAAGGTTATAAGTTGGCTGGATGGCAGGAACGAGGCTAATTATGGCTGGCCGTACCTTCAATCGTGCCAGCTCATTTGCAGCAGAGACAACAATGATGTGGGCATGGATGTCAGCCTGCTGCAGAAGGTCATGGAGCACTCGCGCCGATTAAGGCCGGAAGTCGCCTACGTCATTTCTTCCCGGGAGGCGTACTGCAGATAGCCCCAGGAAAGGCCGACTCATCGCCGTTGTAATCGTTGAAAAACTCAAAGTTGCTGCGATGTTATAACTATTTGAAAAGTTACCTAACCCTGTACCGGGTCCTACCGACCCTGTACAGGGTCCTGTGCCACAGGGTTCTGCCGCACGGCTACAGGGTCCTGCGACACTTTCTCACAGGGTTTTGCCGCACGGCTACAGGGTCCTGCGACACTTTCTCACAGGGTTCTGCCGCACGGCTACAGGGTCCTGCGACACGTTCTCACAGGGTTCTGCCGCACGGCTACAGGGTCCTGCGACACGTTCTCACAGGGTTTTGCAGCCTGTAGCCTGTAGCCTGTAGCCTGTAGCCTGTAGCCTGTAGCCTGTAGCCAAACGTCGCAGGACCCTGTAGGCGTGCGGCAGAACCCTGTAGCCAAACGTCGCAGGACCCTGTAGGCATGCGGCAGAACCCTGTAGCCAAACGTCGCAGGACCCTGTAGGCGTGCGGCAGAACCCTGTAGCCAAACGTCGCAGGACCCTGTAGGCGTGCGCCAGAACCCTGTAGCCAAACGTCGCAGGACCCTGTAGGCGTGCGGCAGGACCCTGTAGCCAAACGTCGCAGGACCCTGTAGGCGTGCGCCAGGACCCTGTAGCCAAACGTCGCAGGACCCTGTAGGCGTGCGCCAGGACCCTGTAGCCAAACGTCGCAGGACCCTGTAGGCGTGCGCCAGAACCCTGTAGCCAAACGTCGCAGGACCCTGTAGGCGTGCGGCAGAACCCTGTAGCCAAACGTCGCAGGACCCTGTAGGCGTGCGGCAGGACCCTGTAGCCAAACGTCGCAGGACCCTGTAGGCGTGCGGCAGGACCCTGTAGCCAAACGTCGCAGGACCCTGTAGGCGTGCGCCAGGACCCTGTAGCCAAACGTCGCAGGACCCTGTAGGCGTGCGGCAGGACCCTGTAGACAAACGTCGCAGGACCCTGTAGGCGTGCGCCAGGGCCCTGTAGCCAAACGTCGCAGGACCCTGTAGACCTGTGTCGCAGGACCCTGTAGGCGTGCGGCAGGACCCTGTAGACCTGTGTCGCAGGACCCTGTAGGCGTGCGGCAGGACCCTGTAGACCTGTGTCGCAGGACCCTGTAGGCGTGCGGCAGGACCCTGTAGACGTGTGTCGTGAGACCCTGTAGGCGTGCGGCAGGACCCTGTAGACATCTGTCGTAGGACCCTGTAGCCGTGCGACAGAATCCTGTGACCTATGACTTTGTGGTGTGGTATCAGGACCCTGTGGTGTGGTGCCAGGACCCTGTGGGCCAGGACCCTGTGGTGAGGTGCCATGACCCTGTGGTGAGGTGCCAGGACCCTGTGGTGCCAGGACCCTGTGGTGTGGTGCCAGGACCCTGTGTGCCAGGACCCTGTGGTGAGGGACCAGGACCCTGTGGTTCCAGGACCCTGTCATGTGGTACCAGGACCCTGTTGGCCAGGACCCTGTGGTGTGGTGCCAGGACCCTGTGGTGAGGTGCCAGGACCCTGTGGTGCCAGGACCCTGTGGTGAGGTGCCAGGACCCTGTGGGCCAGGACCCTGTGGTGAGGTGCCATGACCCTGTGGTGAGGTACCAGGACCCTGTGGTGCCAGAACCCTGTGGTGTGGTGCCAGGACCCTGTGTGCCAGAACCCTGTGGTCAGGTGCCAGGACCCTGTAGGTGTGCAGCAGGACCCTGTGGTGAGGTACCAGGACCCTGTGGTGCCAGAACCCTGTGGTGAGGGGCCAGGACCCTGTGAGCCAGAACCCTGTGGTGTGGTGCCAGGACCCTGTGTGGAAAGGCACTCATCGTAGGACCCTGTACAGGGTCCTGGCACACATGGTCGAAAGCATCCAAACGGGGTCAACAGGACCAACCACAAGCTATGTAGGAATCCTAACATGGTTCTATCACATAGGGATGCAAGGAATGATTAAAACATCTACACTCATCAGGTACACAGGACCCTGCACCGGGTCCTACGACCATGGTGACGCTAGGAACCGGTACAGGGTCCTAGGACACGGGCCATAGCTCATCACTGGCTTGGACGTTTTGCATGCCACCTACTAGGTTGGGCAGCTGTAACCACCCTTTACAACCTCTCATACTCACATTTCATGAAAAGTCACTTTGGTCACACGGTGCCAACTCCCTTAGCCAAAATCGGGGTCTCAGCCCCATACCTGGCCCAGCAGCTCGACACCGAGTGAGAATTACACTTTGGCCCAAGAGAGTCTTGTCATCCCCTAGGTCACAGCAGCATACATACCAACTTTCAGACCTCAACTCTCAGGTTTTTCAAGCCAGCCAGGCCTTAATTTGCACGAGTGAGCTGCTTCTCCAACAGCTGCTGCTGCTGCTGCCAGTCCTGCTGCCGCTGCTGCCAGTCCTGGTGCTGCTGCTGCCAGTCCTGCTGCCGGTGTTGCAAGTCCTGGTGCTGCTGCTGCCAGTCCTGCTGTTGTTGCTGCCAGTCTTGCTTCTCCCGTGCATGCTCATCCTCCACCTCTTGTAGCCGTTGTTTGGTATCATTCAACGCCTGAATACAACAATGCAACACCACATCGTATGGGGGAGTGCACGATGGCTAGGCTGGGCTGTCCTGCCTTGCCTGGGCTTGATTCGCGATGAAGCCAGCAGTGCGGGACCATGGAGCCCGGCCAGTGGCTACTCGCTCGGCCATTCGAGCGGACCCAGCTTGGCTTCGCTTCGAGCGCCCGGTCATGGCTTAAAACCATCTTTTTGCGGCTGGCATCGACCAAAAGGTAAGCGGACGGCTACGATGGGCGGAGAGTGGTCGTAGTTTCAATTCTTATAACTATGGCGGGCTGAAACGACTTCAGTTTTGGGAAAAGGCCCCTGGCATGGCCAAATCTTAGCTGTTTTTCATGTTTTACCTGATTACTACTAGCACACGCATCAGTTTGCAGGCATAATTACAAAGTCGATGGAAGTACTTGATGCGGTTCCCCGGTGCTCATTGCAAGGCATTGGGCACATGTGGCATGCATAAACATCTCTTGACAGTGTGTCCTTCACCACCACTCGCCATAGACCGAGCTGATGCATGTTAAGGCCAAGTCAGCGCCAAGGTGAGAGTGTGTGGTATAGCTAGCTGCTGCAGAAGTTTCAGGCCCAAAGCCTCACGGCGTACCCCCTCAACCCGGCCATGAGACAAGCCTCTAGCAAGCAGCATGTAGCACACACTGTAGACACCCAGGAGGCACCTGGACATCGCCGAGGACATCGCCGCAACAGCACACATACTTTAAGGCGCAAATGAGAGCGATAGAGCGCTCCTAGCGTTGTGTGCTGGTCGGGGCCCCCGAACATTGGACGGGGTCGCGGGCCAGCCGATCACCATAGGCCTGTTCCTCTGAGCCGATGCTAAGCTCCGCGGCGCTGCGTCAAGGCGTGCCAATCTTACATCCAGAAGCGGTGTATAGAGTCAGTTAGGTCCGTCCGAAAAATGGGCCTTTTTTGGCTTGCTTGTCTAACCTGACCTAGAGCAGTACCGTGTACATGTAAAGGTAACTAACAAACCTGACAATTTTCTAGTATTTGTGATGGCTTTACGCTCTTGATTTCTATGGCTAAGAAAAAAGACGAACCGTGCCTAGGCCAGTGCCGGAAGACCTAGACATTGACATTGAGGACCGGGACGAGGCACTAGAGCCAGACCTCACCGAAGCGGAGCGCAATAGAAAGATCTCCGGAGAGGCCCGCGCTGCCCGATAGGGATAACACATACCACGCACGCAAGTGCAAGTTAGCCCACCTCACCGGCCACCTCCCGCAAGAGCTTTGGGATGCCTTCCTGGCCGACGCTGCGCTGCCACGAGTGGAGGCCATCAGCGAGCGGGCGGTGCTCGCCAGCCTGCTGTTTGTTATGTTGCTGAAGGCTGTCTCCAGCTGCTTCCCGACGTGGTCCACCATGTTGGTGTCACAGAGGTGGCGGGGGATTGCTGCGAGGCGTGCACGGAGGTCGGGGTGCGCGGCCAGCACGGCAGCGACTGCCGCATTTGGCTGAGTGTGCGCGCCGTTTCCGGGCGGGCCGCGGCACAGCTGCAGGAACATGTTTCTGCAGCTCAGGTCGGGGATGGCTGCCTGTGAGACAGGGATGTCTGTGTACACGGGCTGGTCGTGCAGGCCCAGCGGGTCGGCTACGCGAGCGGTAAACAAGCCGCGCACAAGTAAGCCAAACAGCAGGCTGGCGAGCACCGCCCGCTCGCTGATGGCCTCCACTCGTGGCAGCGCAGCGTCGGCCAGGAAGGCATCCCAAAGCTCTTGCGGGAGGTGGCCGGTGAGGTGGGCTAACTTGCACTTGCGTGCGTGGTATGTGTTATCCCTATCGGGCAGCGCGGGCCTCTCCGGAGATCTTTCTATTGCGCTCCGCTTCGGTGAGGTCTGGCTCTAGTGCCTCGTCCCGGTCCTCAATGTCACTGTCTAGGTCTTCCGGCACTGGCCTAGGCACGGTTCGTCTTTTTTCTTAGCCATAGAAATCAAGAGCGTAAAGCCATCACAAATACTAGAAAATTGTCAGGTTTGTTAGTTACCTTTACATGTACACGGTACTGCTCTAGGCCCACCCACACAGATAGTTTATAGCTTGGGGACTCGTGCAATCAACACCTGCTTAGTAGATAGATTCAATGCTACTCCGCTTCTTCGTTTATCTGGCAGTCGTGTTGTCCCGCGTTACCTCTCTCCCAGCGAAGACTTGGGACTTGCACGCCAAGGCCGTATCTGAGCAGATGCGCGACATTGCAGCTGCAGGGTCGGCGTGGTCGGTGCTCGCGAAGCCAAGCTGGGGATGCAACCCCATCGCCAGCAATGCCAACAGCCCCATGCACAAGGTGGTGCACTGCATAAACGAGGAGTACGTGCCAAGGAACATGACCTGGAAGCTGGCCATGGCAGACACACCAGCAGCCCTCAAGGTGGCTGGAGCCTGGTGGACACGCAAGGTGGCCAAGGTTCCAGCCACCTTGGTCACCCAGTCCACCGTCGACCGCATCCCACAGCTGTATTCTCAGTGCAAGAGCTGGCAAGGACCACTCAGTGTCGCCCTCTACCTGGGTTTACTCCAAGACACCAACACTGGCACACTGACACCCAACAACCTTGCTCTACTTCAAGAAGCCATCTTGCAGGTGCGTGCCACAGCTAGGCCGTCTTCCAGCTGTGCATGCACACTTCACTGCTGCAAAATGTCGAGGCCTTGCTTGTTGATAAAGCGTTTGACTTTGGGTGTTTCTGCAGGTGTCTGCATTTTTCATAGAAGTAGAGAAGGAATCAGGAATCTGTCAGCCAGAGATCCTATTGCTGTACGAGGTTTACACAGAGCGCAAAGCCCTGCTGCTCTATCCAATAAATCTACTGCGCAACGTCGCACGTCTACAGGTGTGACAACCATGATCTGTTGCAGTGCTGTGCCTCGACAAGACGCCAGCATTGGATGCAACATGCCACATGATCGATCAGCACCTTGGCCCTCAACCTTGAGCCTTCATTGCAGTGGAACACACTAATTGTGAACCACTGCAAAACAGTGTTTTTGTCTGTGTGGAGTTCCCATCGCATGGCATGCACATGGCCTATACATGGCATACACATGGTCACGGTCGCCTACCACCTACAGCATTGCCTGACCCCTGTGACAGGGCTATGCATAGATTTGGCATGATAAAACATGCACTAATTATAAGCTGATGAAAGCTTCAAGTGGGGGGGGGGGGGGGGCACACTACTGTGCCACAGCAGGCTGCTGCTGCTGCTGGGCCTTGGGTGGGCGGTCTCGCAGCCGCTTGTACCCCAAGCCAGGGTACTCCTTGCCCTTGGCTGGCTCAACGAACCTTGTTTTCGCGGGCTTTCAATCGGAAGCGGCTCTTGATCCGCGGCATTGGGCCGCTTCCTCGGAGGCATTGCGCCACTAGGCTCATATCTACTAACACCTGCTGATACCTACTTATAGAGAGGCGATGTCACTCACTCTCGCACTCCCAAAGGGCACTCCGACCAAAGGGCAAAGGGCACTCCGACCAAAGGGCACTCCGACCAAAGGCACTCTGACCATGCACATGAGCACCCCGACCATGATGTACCTGCAGACCCTACACCAGAGCCAGGCACCACAGCCATTGCAGGTCCGTGAGTGGAAGTGTGTGGCTGGACACCTAGACATGCGTGTCTCAGGCTTTATAGTGCAGGCTGGTGGTCCGGCAGGCTGGTTGCTCAGGCACGTGTCATGAAAAGTGAGGCATGGCTTGCCATAGTGCGCATAGGCCATTGATGTGTTGTGTTGCAGCAATGCTGTCACTGTGCCGCACAGTGACAGTGATGAGGGAGTGGCTGAGCTGAAGAAAAGCTTCTTATCAGCAGCACGCACAGGGACCCACATTGTAGTCGGGAACAACGGCTTTCCACGCTCACTCATGAATGTGTTCTGCAAAAACATTGTAGCATTAGCATAAGAACATGAAAAAGTTCCCAGCACTGACATGGAGGCAGCACCTTGGCCCTCAACCCTGAGCCTTCATTGCACTCCGACCAAAGGGCACTCCGACCAAAGGGCAAACTGGTGACATGGAGGCAGCACCAGCTTGTCTGTGGGCGGCCTCAGCGGCCACCTTCTCACCAGCTGTGTGAAGCTTACTATCTGCCATGCCTTGGACTTGTAAGGTAGTGACCACCCATACTGCGCACATACAGCCAAACATAACTCATTTAACAAGGGCTCGTCATGGCCTGCTCCCGCTCTTGCCCCTGCCATTTGGCCCCTCCTCGCCCTGCCTCTGCCCCTAATACTGCGCACATACAGGCACAAGGCCTGCCAAAACTTGGTGCGTGAGAAATGTGACACATGATCGATCAGCATGATGTAAGATGCACGTGGGGGCATACGGGTATATGGGTGCTTGCGCCTGCAGGCCCGCACCCCTCTTACTGCCTTGATAGATGTGGACATGCTGCTGAGCACGTATGCCTACAAGGACATGGAAGACCCTGTCAAAGCCCAGGCAGTTGTGCAGGTAGGCTGGGGCCTACGAGTCAGCCATGCCAAGCAGACTGAGCAACACCCACATACCACTGGGTTCAGCATGCACTGACTCCTTGCATGCCTAATCAATGCAGTGCTGTTTTCCTGCATTGGCTGCTGAACTGTGTAGGGTGCCCGCCGAAAGAGGGCATACGTGCTGCCAGCTTTCGAAACGTACGGCTTACAGCATCAGGCAGCGGCCCTGGCAGATCGAATAGCCAAAAAGGACAAGGTACACGTCTTCTGTTTCCCACACGCTTGAAGTGAGCCTTCACAGCAAACCCACAATGATTGCCGAGTGCCTTGTGTCGTGATGAGCTGACTGGCATATCTGTCTGCAAATGTGTGCCATGCAGGCCTTCCTGATACAGGCAGTGAGGAAGGGAATGTGTGGGGGGTTCGACTCCCGTCGCTTCTCTCCCGGCCACAACAGTACAGATTATGAGCGCTGGTTTCGCAGCGATGCTGAGTATGACATCCACTATGGCTGGCGGTAGGTGCTGCATGAAAGACAATCCCCGCTGCCAACCTTCTGCAGTGGAACAGCCCGTAATACAGCATAAAGGGTTTGCAGTAAGACTGGCCAGATGTGTGACTGGCCCCCGGGTGTTGGCACGACTGACTACTGACACTGACGCAGGTGGGGCAACCCTTGCATGTCCTGCATGTAGAGCTTGGGGGTGTCTGTGTGCCGCAGGTACGAGCCCTGGGTCATCGTTGACCGCAAAGTAGCGCCATGGCATGACGTCCGCTTTAGGTAGGGAATTACATGGCAACGCAGCCTTGCTCGACGTCAGTCTGATGCCTGATGTCTGCTTGAGCTTGGTCGCCGAGAGTGCCATGACTGCCTGCTTGCTGACTGCCAGCAGCTCTGGCAGGGGAGGAACCTGGTTGCTGCCATTGACCGCAGGGGCTATGGGCAGAACAAGATCCAGCACATCGCGCACATCAATGCATCTGGTTTCCAGTTCGTCGTCATGCCGCGCACCTACATCATACACAGGTGCATTCCTAGTCAGGCTGCCCGTCAACACTTTGCATACTCACTCGTCACTTGTTTGGCATGAGCATGCAGAGGAGCACCAGTAGGAGTCTAAGGCAGCTGTGCGACCCATGCTCAAGATATGCCCTACATACCCGTCCACTCAACATGTCCTGACCAAGTCACCTACTTGCCGGGTCTGGTGTCCAAGTGTGCATGCTTGTAATGCCCTTTAAAGCAGTGCCTGCAGCGGCCCTACTGTGGACAAGACTGTGGCCTGAGCTGCCTGGCTATGGCTGCCAAGGCCAGGCATGCCTTTGATCCGGCTGCAGGGCCCACAAGCTGACGTCCGTGCGCCATAACCTCATCACCTCCAAGGCAGCCTATGATGCAGCCCTGGCCAAGCACCAGTCGGTGGACACCACCTCAGTGTATGGACACACTCGAGTGAGTAGGCGCCACCCTGGTGCATGGTGCAAGGAGTCAAGCCCTCCCTGTGCTGTTATGGGTGTTGCTTTGGTTGTGCTCTTGAGATCAGGGCCAGCATGCTCTATACAGTCGCCCTTGACGAGACACATGGCCAGGCCCAGGCTGGCGACATGGACCCCATATGTGTTTAGCTGGCATCTTGGAGCTACTGTCGCTGCACTGATAGGGATCCCAAAAGGTGGTGTGAGGTGTGAGTTGCAATGGAGGTGCAATAGAGGGCAATGAAGGCCTGCCTGTGTTGCTCTGTGCTGTACCGCAGGCTTTGTATGACGGAGCTAAGGCCCTCATGGATGCCGGCAAGTTCACAGAGACCCTGGACCCAGCCACCATTAACTGCAGGAAGTCGCTGCCATGGTGGACCTCTCCCTGACAGCTTTGCTTCGTATGCACTCCTGGACCTCTCCCGCGACAAATGGCGCCCATGGCATGTTTTGTTCCACGTGACCGCACATGACACTGTGGGAATAGCAGCAGCCCAAGCATTGCACAGCAGCTGCAAGCGTGATGGGTTGACATCCTGCGGTGCCACCATTGAATTGTTTCCATTCATGACCAACGGCTGGTGCGTTGGTGCATGCTATGCTGAACACCATGTGCCTATAGCCACATGTTTCATGACTGTATACAGCTCGAACTGCCTGCACATAACTATGATTCGTAGACTATACCTTTTCAGACTGGTTTCTGTCCACTCAGACTCTACTAGATTAGTCCAGTCACTACATGCGTTGCTGAGACTTGTTTCCTTCACCGTATACATTTGAAGCACCATTAACAGTTAAAGGAACGAGAACGTAACGTAAGCAACGTTGCGTTCACTAGTGATTGGTATACACCGATTGGTTTAGTCTGCTCACAAAGTTTGGTGTTTTCTACGAAGGTATGCAACAAATCCCATCAAGGCCACCTTAGCCACTGCTGCTATGAAAATCTCAAGACTAGAAACAATCCTACGTATGTGTCTTGGGTTGGCCTCTTTGTTTCTTCATGAATCATGATGTGTTTTTCTTGTTTCTTCTTGTATTTTATAAGCCAGAGAGCGCCGTCGCTGTTAAGGACGATGGCTCCAGGTTAGTACATAGACTAGCGCTAATCGGCTCGCATCGTGCTTCGAGTTACGCACATGCCAGGTATTGATACCTGTGCAAGGCATCAAATACCAAAGACTATAACCATGGAGAGCGGGTATTGATAACGTGCAGGCCAACCCTAGGTACAACCCTGTCTTCTTCTGCCCATGGCCAAAACCGCTTTTTTCTCCATAATGAAGGGTGTCAGCTCTCTAGTAATTGAGATGAGAGCGGCAGCATAGCTAACGCAGTGATGAACTGTAAGCGACTCTTCTGCTCTCTTGCCGCGTCCGCGTTTGCGTTTGTGTTAAACGCCCTGTTCTTCTGCCGGAAGCGCAAGAAGCATAACTCAGTGAGTCTTCAGGCAGCTGTCATCAAGAATTTCAGCGGCAGGGTCGACAAACCGACCTGTCGCCTGTGCTTCTCAGCGGTTCTCATCGCCTGTACCGTCTCCTGAGCAAGAGGCACTGCTCGGAAACGAGCCCTTGACAAGTGCTGTTCTCCATGCCGCGGGCCATCTCAGGGGCTCCCCTCCTACTGCGCACAGTTTAGCAGACAGCCTCGGACTGTCAGTAGACGCGACGCAGCTAGAGGCTTCTGCAGTCGCTTCCTGTCACGAGGACCCATGCAACAGGGTTGATAAACCTATTATCGATACAGTCCAGCCCTTCCCCAAGCCTGGCATTAGCCCAGTGACGGAGCTCGATGTTCAGCCTCTGTTGCTGCAGCTGTCGGCAGGCTCAGGTGACATGCTCGGCGAGGACAGCAGCACATGTAGCCCTTCAGCAATGGAGCACTTGCAAGATCTGCTGGATGTTGAGCTGGGTCCACCCAAGTTCCATGTCCCCAAGCCCACATCCCCTGCCGTGCCGAGTTTGGCCACACACAGCATTCTCGACATTGCTGACTCCCTCGCACCAGCTGTCACTGGGCCAGAGCATCAGCCATATGGTTTGCAGCAGGCCATGCAGCTGGTGTCAGAGCTGGCACCGCCTCCAGTCAACCTACCAGATGCAGCCCAGCTGGAAGGAGACAGTGCCCAGAAACTGGCAACGGTGGCTGGTGGACTGTGCAAGCCCCACCTGAGGTTGGAGGTGCTGTCTGGCCCAGCCACAGGCCGCATCCTAGACAGCCTGGACATACAGGCAGAGGTGAGCAGCAGCCAGGCAATGCTATTGAGTTCAATGGCTAGGATTAGGGTGAGGGCCAGGGTTACCACCGTGCAACCCTGCCCAAGCAGCAGGGACAGCAACCGTGGGTCTCAACCCTAACTGTGACTTGTGGAGGCTATCTTGTTCAAACCATGGCTATAGAGCTGCATAGCTATGTGTCATGGGGGCATCAGGAGAATGGCTCTGCAGATTGTGCCGTGATTTGCCAGACATGCCACCCCTAGCGCATGCTACATGTGACCCTGACCCTGCCATTATCACAGCCATTGCCACAGCCATCATCACCACCATACCCACATGGTGAGCAGCATCGTGTCAACAGTGGGCAGCAGCATGGGCCACATCGGGGGACAGGGTCCGCTACTAGCCACAGTACTAGAGGTACTGCTGCACCCCATGCCGTGTGCGGCCCACACCTGTGCATGCAGCTGCGTATCGGCCGCTTTCCAGACGCCGCCCTGTCATTGAGCGAGGACCCTGAGGTGTCTGGGCAGCACGCGGTGGTGCGCTTCTGCCAGAAGCCAGGGGCGGCCCACTGGGAGCTGGTGGGTGCCCCACAGTCTCTGCATGCTCATGCCCCTCTTGCCAGCTGCAGCAGCTGCCTTCCCTTGCCTGCATTGCAGCTAGGAAGAGGCAGGCCTGCTTCACCCATGGCTACCAGCAAGTGTCATGTCGAGCCCAGGCAGCAGCCATGACTGCAGCTGTGGGTGGCCGCTGTGGGTGCAGCTGTGGGTGCAGCTGTGGGTGACCTGTGAGGGCGCATCATGCAGCCTCGCACACGACCTGGTGTTCCTGCACATGTGGGCTCGGTTATCCCAGGTCCACATGGGCCGCCTACACCTCGACAGCCCACCATCACCACCACCACTGCTGCTGCCTGCACCATGGCTCAGACCGCCTTGCATGCGGCAGGTTGACGTGGGGAGCCTCAACGGCACCTCCCTCAATGGCACCGCCATTGGCATGGACAACCGCAAGCCAGGGGTGCCCCAGCCCCTGAGCGAAGGGGACATCATCACTGTAGGCAGCTCCACACGCCTCTCTGTCAGCTGCCAGCCAAGCCACCTGCCCCCTGGCCCTCCCTCCGGCTCGCTGCCCCACCCTCTCATGTCCATGGCCGACCACCAGCACACACCCCAGCATGAGCAGCCTGCCTCAGGCGCCGGTGCCGACCCCACTTCTACTGCACAGCCAGCAGGAGCAGCAGGGGCAACAGCAGCAGGGATGGGCAGCCAGGCCTTGGTGGGCAATGCACAGCGCAGGGGGCTGAGTGTGAAAATGACCGGGCCAGTGGCAGCGGGAGCAGGCGCAGGGCAAGGGGCGTGGGGTCAGGGGGCTGAGCTGCCCCTGTCAGGCCACCATGCGGGGCAAGGGCCCCAGGCTGCTCTGCTGTGCCACCCAGCTTTGGGCATCAACATGGCTGTACACCAGAGGGTGGGAAGCGAACACAAGCGCGTGAATGTAGGTAGGTGATGGGACAGGCGCAGGTTGGGGGGCCAAGGGCGGGGACGGGGTGCGAAGGCAGTATGCCTGTCTTGCCCCACGCCTTGCTGCATGACCCACCACTCCATCCAAACTCCCTATCCTACCCAGCCACTCTTACCGCCTGGCTGCCCGCATTGCCCTGACTTCCTGTACTTGGCCACCCTCCATTGGCCACGCCTGCAGGCTGTGAGGACAAGGTCCACTGGGAGCTGCCCTTTGAGGGCTGCCACACCGCTGGCCTGCTCGCCCTCTTTGATGGCCATAATGGGGCGAAAGCTGCCACCACCGCTGTTGAAATTGTTCCTAGTCTGCTGCGCCAGAAACTGGTGCGTGCAGCCCGCCATGCTGCCCCTTAACCTAGCCCAGGGTTTGTAGAGGAGGGTGGTTGAGAGGCAGGGAGGCCCTTTAGCGTCATCGAATGGTCAGCCACAGCTGCCCTGCAGCTTGCACCATCCTACATTGGCATGCCACTACCACGTGCTATGTGCTCCCATGTGCTCCCACTCCTTGCAGTCCAGGGCGCTGTGCTGCAGGTGCATCACCACTCTGCACCCCCACTACATAGCACGCACACTTGGCATCGCCATGATGCAATCCATCAGTAGCCAGCTACACTGAGCGCGATGCTATCCGGCTGTGTTTGTGCCAGCTGCCTGCGTTGGCTGGCCTGCAGGCAGCCTCAGGGGCAGCAGCCTACCTGATCCCTTTGGCAGCTGCTGCAGCCCCGGTCACCGACCCCATGGCAGCCCCTTCCACAGCGTTGGCAGCTGCTGCAGGCAGCACAGCAGCAGCCCAGGTGACAGCCACAGGGGCTGGAGCAGCGGCGACAGCAGCTGGAGAGTTCATGGCACAGGGACCAGGAGCAGCAGCGGCACTGGCAGCCAGGGAGCAAGCAGAGCGGCTGACTAGCTTGTTCCTGGAAGCAGATGCCCTGATTGCCAGTGATGAGGGGTGCACCGCTACACTGGTCCTGCTGCAACTCAACCCTGAGGACGGCAGCCTGATGGTGCAGGTCAGCACATCTGCCTTGCCCTGCCTCCCTCCCTGCCTGCTTGCGCCCTGTCACCTTCCTGACGTGCCCTTGCATGCCCCTACACCTGACTGCATCCATGCCTGCCTCCAGCCCTGGCTCTGTCCGCTGTGGACTCTGCTTGTACTCACTAGCTCATGACTCAATGGGGCATGAGGCCTGACTCACCCTGCCTGTGGTGTATGGCCAGGTTGCAGTAGCTAGGGCTTGTTGCAGTAGTTGTGTGTGATGCGCTGCCTGCAATTCACTTGCTTGTTGCAGGAGCTGACCTGCCCTAGCCAAACCCAGCCCAAACCCTCGCTGAACCTGACCCAAACCTTCCTTACCGCACTTCACCCCGCCCCACCTCCATGCCCTTCTCCTCTCCTGCCCCTGGCCCCTCTAATGCATGTCCCTTTAACTGGCTCGCCTAGATCATGTCTGCCTGCTCCCCCCTGATGACCCCTGCTGCCAGCACCTTGCTACTGCCACTCCTGCCAGCACCTCCCAACTGACCCTGCTGCCAGCACCCCAGCACTGCCTGCGCGACCCAGCACCTCCCCCTCCACACCCTGAATGCTGCAGACTGCCAACGTGGGCGACAGCGCTGCCTTGCTGGTGCGTCTGCCCCACCCGCCTGCCACGGCCCCACCCCCTGCCCTCGACTCCTGGGGGCCCAGCACCAGCACCAGCGCCCTGCAGCACAGCAGTGGGCCAGGCCAGCAGCTGCTAGGCACCAGCCTCGCCAGCCGGGGCGAGTCAGCAGCCCCCAAGCGTGCCAAGATAGACAGCGCATGGCAGTGGGCCAAGGGGGGGTCTGGCCGCATGGAAGGGGTGGTGGAGGAGGAGGCAGGAGGCGAGGGAGCTGGCAGCGAGCCTCGAAGTCCTGCACCACTGCCTGCACAGCTCACACAGCTGAGCCTCATGGCAGGGGATGGCAGCCAAGCCCAGCTGCCTCTCTCTACAGACCTACCAGCACAGGCAAGGACCACCACCACCAGCACCATTACCAGCAGCAGCAGCAGCAGCAGCAGCAATGCTGTTGGCAGTGGCGCAGGCACCAGGGGTGGCGACACGCCACTGCCTTTGCGTGATACGCTTCTACCTATGGTCTTAGCCCCCGGGGCTGCTGCTGCTCCTGCTGCTGCTCCTGCTGCTGCTCCTGGCTCACTCTCAGAGGCACACAGCAAGCCTGCCGCAGCCTCAGCTGCCACTGCCGCAGCCAGGATTGAGGGCAGCACACCGGGGCTGGGCAGCGCTGCCACCATAATCCTTGAACCTTCCGCCCTGCCGCTGCAGCCACCCCAAAGCCCGGCACCCCAGCCCAGCCGCCCAGTGCTGCCCAGCCTGGGCCATGCAATGCGGGCGGTGAACCAGCAGGGGGCGGGTGGCAGCATGTGGGGGGAGACCCCCCAGGGGGCCACCTGGGTCAGGCTGACTGCAGACCACCGCATTGCCAGCAGCGGTGCGGAGCGGGCACGCCTGGCGCAGCGGGGTCACACTGTGAGGACGCGGCTGTATGGCCTCAACATCTCACGCATGCTGGGTGACCGGTGAGGCGGCAGGGGTGCGGGCAGAGTAGTCACAGCCAGCTGGCATGCATGCATGCAAGCCGGTCAGCTGGAAGATTTTGCACCTGCATGGCTGTCAGCCTGCCTGCACTCCACTGTTCAACTGAACCGCCATGTTTGCTCCCAGCCCTTCACACGCGTACGGAGGGTACTGCTGATCTCTGGCTTGTCCGATGCTGACTAACCCCACCCCACAAGGGCACCCAGCCCTCCCCTACCCCCTATTGGTCTGATGACGTGTCCCCTACGTGTCACCTCTATACTTTTACTGTATTCAACTGAAGAAACCCTGGACCATTCACCCCTCCCCCTCTGCCCCCTGCCCTGTTGTGCAGCTTCCTCAAGGACGAGGACCTAGGTTTCTTGGCCGAGCCCTTTGTGAGCAGCGTGGAGGTGGTGCCCGCTGGCAGCCCCCCTGCCTTCCTGGTCCTGGCTTCAGACGGGCTGTGGGATGTGGTCAGTGAGGGGCGGGTGGCTGCCCTGTTGGCCAAGGCTGCAGCCAAGGAGGGTAATGGGCAGTTGTGCGCGCAGGAGGCTGCAGACCTGCTGTTGAAGCAGGCCGTGGATGGACGCAGCAAGGATGACATCAGCATCATGGTCCTGTGCTTGCAGCCAGGGACGAAGAAGTGAGCTGGGCAGCCATGCCACACTGGACAACCTCGCCCAGCTCTGTCAGCACAGTGTCACCCCCCACAGCCTCAGCCACAGCCTGCATCACTATCTTCGGTGACCCTGGGCAGTTGCGTGGGCAACAGGGCATGAGGCGGTGGAGGGCTGGAGCAGCGTGGGCTGGGCCAGTGTGTGTGACACCCTTAGGATGGGTTGCCCGCCTGTGGCCGCAATGGCAGGTTATGGCAGGTGCATGGTGTTGTGTTGGGGGCTGTCTGTCATCAGGCCTGTCACTGTCACATCTGGCAGTGCAGCGGCGTGTGCCACAGGCCACAATGCAGTCATGCTAGGGGGGAGTAGGAAGCACACCGCCTTGCAGAAGGCAGCCGTGAAGGCTGGGTGTGGTGGGATGCAGCGATGGGCCGGCAGCCTGACCTGCCTTAGCAGGAGACTTGCAAGGCAAACATAAGAGGTAGCACTGGCTGGGGTGCCATAGAGTGTGTAGGGGCTCGGCAGGACTAAAGGCATGATGGGGTTCTCCAGGTAGCCCACCAGGCAGGTCAATCAGGAATGTTTGTGGTGCTCACAATAGCCCTGCTGATCCTCATCAGGATGAGTGGTTGTCGCCCGGTACGTTGTGACTAATCTCAAAGGACCTACCTTGCAGCACTCAGCTTCTGCAGGTGCAGGCCCAATCGTGCGTTGGAGGGCTGCAGTTCAAGACATGGGTACAGGCTTCTAAATTAGGCAAAGGCATGGAGGCAAGCCTTGCTGACTGCCTTAGACTTTTGACCCTGGTTTGTCCCCTTGGTAGCCAGGGTGACCTGCTGGGCTGCCACCTGCACACTGACGAGGTCTGTTGTTCGAGGACTGACGATTCGCTGCTGGTTCGACGTGGTCCATGTTGACATCCCTCCATGAATCTCCCGTGAAACCCAAATTGCTTGAAAAGGCCACCGCCCGTCGCACTGCGCATCGCGTGATGGCTAAGAAGAAGCGGAAGGGTAGCGACAAGAAACAGGAAGGTTCGTGTCCCTAGCCGACTGTGAGCTACGTGAACTACGCGCTGTGAGATAACCCGTCGCTCCTGTTCGCAGCGACTCGTTCCCGTCAAGGCAAGTAACGACAGGAGCGTCGGGATGGCTGGACCACGCGCACACGTCAGCACACGTGGCGCCCCCGCCTTATGTGTCCCCGCACTGTTTGTGTCCCCGCCTTTTGTCTTGGCCTGTCAAAATGGCAACTGTGCTTGGTCATGCAGGTCATCAAGGTCCCCAAGGGCGCAGTGCTGCGCGGGTGCAAGAAGACGAGGCGCAAGCTGCGGGAGCACCTCCGGCTGCGGGCTGAAATCCACTCCCAGCTCCGCGTCATCGCTTCATTGCTTGTCTTGCGCATTTTTCTGACATGCCTGGTGGGCCACCCTACCCCGGGCTTCCCCAGCGCCCCTCAGCCTCCAGCCGTGCAGCCCCCCCAACCCCCTGATGCTCCCCCCCTACCCCCCCTACCCCCACGTGCCCCTGCCCAGTCTGCCCCTGCGCAGCCTGCCAGCATGGAGTTTGACACCGACTCTGACTCCGAGTCAGATTGTGACTCTGAGCCAGAGCCACAGCCTGACTCGGAGTCAGAGTCAGAACCGGAGCCAGTCAGGCAGCTCCCCCCAAGGCGATGCAGCGCCCGCCTGGCAGCCCTTGCACCTGCAGCACCCACTGGCCCTCCCTTGCCCCCTGACTGCGAGGACCCAGCGATGCTGAGGCAGCTGAAAGACTTCTGCAAGTTCTTCGCCAACCCCAACTACAAGACATGCTACAACCAGCTGCAGCGGCGCCTTGTTTGGCACCGCCACCCCATGCTCATGCCAGCCTTTGAGGACCCCAGCAACCAGGCGCTGCTGGCCAAGCTGCATGACCTGGGCAGCATCAACCTGGCGGGTGACGCCAACACCATCGACGCACACTCCATGCAGCTGGCGGTGGCCCCGCAGCAGCATTACTCCAGCAGCAGCATTACCATTGGCACTGGGGGTGGGTGGGGTGCTGATGCGGTGTTGCGTGCCTGCCGCAAGGTGGTGTGCAGGCCCAGGGGCACAGACCAGCTGCGGGGCAGGGTGGTGCTCGTGGATGAGCACCGCACCACCCGGGTCAGCTCAGCAGTGAATGGCAAGCAGCCCTGTGAGGTGGAGCTGAACACACTCAGTGCCACAAGACCCGCAGGCTGGAAGCCCCCAGCAGGGCAGGTGGAACCCCGCCTGGTGCGCCCAGCCTGCAGCCAGGAGCATGGCCAGCCAGTGCGGGGCCTGATGTGGTGCCCAGTAGTGGCTCCCCGCAAGCCCCCACAGGCCCCACGCAGCAGCCAGGAAGCCACACACCCAGCAGCCTCACAGCCAGGGCCCAGCACTCCCCAGCCAGCCAAGCGCAGCAAGCGCACCAAGGCTGAGCCGGCAGCTGAGCCCACTAAGGGCAAAGGGAAAGGCAAGGCTGTCAAAGCCAAGCCAGCGCCACAGCCAGGCAGGTGGCTGGACAGGGACTGCGATGCAGCGCTGAACATGCAGCGCATTGGGGAGAGCAAGTGGCGGCCGCTTGGGCTGTGCTACTGGCCAGACCAGGGAGCTCTGCCAGCCAAGGACAAGGAATACCCTGGCCTGGGCTACAAGCGGCTGCGAGACAAGCCTCCCAAGGCCCAGCAGCAACAGCAGCAGCCTGCTGAGGCACAGTAATGTGTGCCCCCTTTGTTGAGCTGTCATCAGCTTACAATTAGTGCATGCAGGTCATGCCAACTCTACACGATAGCCCTCGGGTCAGGCAATAGTGTAGGTGGTAGGCGGGCTCATGTGCCATGTGCACTGGGTTTACTCCACACAGCCCAATAACACTGTTTGAGTCGGGTCACTATTGCCCACTAGTATAATCCCGCTAGTGGCTGCTAGTGGGTACTACTGATCCGGCTCAAATGGAGGCCCTAGTGAGGGACAAGGGGGCTGAGGGTCAGAGAGGGATGGAGCCGCCACCTGGTCCATCAGGTCCAGCAGGTCGTCCACCATGTGCTGGTAGTCAGCAATGTATGCCCTGCACTGCACGCAGCTCCGGGGCTGGGCAGCAGCATGCCGCGGAGGGGGTCAGAGCGGGGGCAAGCCAGGCTCCAGGGTGACAAGTGTGGGTTGACCTGCCTGGCCGTGACAAAACTGTGAGAATCGGCACCCTCTTACGTCAGTGTAACAACGCTAATGGGCGCACCTTACATCTCAGTAGTCAAAGCATGGCATTCAGGCGACCCCAACTAACAAAAAATGACAGGAAATGATAGGAAAGCGACCCCTGGTAATCAAAACGACGCCGCGTCTCAGCCACGTGGTTTCTATTTATGTTTCGCACATCCCTGGATAGTGGACTCTGTCAGCTATGCGGTGCAGCTTGTATCATTATATACTGTGCACTGTGCTGAGTGCTATGGCGGCTCAAATCTTCACATTCAAATCCATGCACTTTTTGCTCATGCGGGCCTCGTCGCGACCGACCGCCGCGACCGACGTGGCCCAGGAGCACCTGCACACAGTGAGGAACAATCGCCGCAGTCAAAACGATTCACATGGCACGCCAAACCGATGTAAAGACGCCCCTCCACTCTTGCTCGGAAACATGCAAGGCTGCTGCGATGCTTGACCCCTTCGTGAGCAGTACTGTTGGCCTGGCCACTCTGTAGTGCATCACAAGGTGTGTAGCCATTGCTATGTTACCTTGCTCGACATGTTGGGTCCGATCCCTCCCGCCTGCGTGTCTCTCCTCTGCTTGCGTGTCGAGCTCGTGTCCAGCTCCGCCCTGACCCCCTGCTGCTCAGCTAGAGGGGTGGGCAGCCCAGGGGCAGCACCAGCACCAGCTGCCTGCTGCTGCCAGGGGGGTGCAACAGGAGGGGGGGGCAGGTCAGGGGCAGCACCAGCACCAGCTGCCTGCTGCTGCCAGGGGGGTGCAGCAGGAGGGCCTGGGGAGCCCTCCTTGCTGTAGCTTTTAGGCCATTAGGACTGTGCAGATGAGCATCCCTTGGTGACTTTACAAGTGCTGCAAGATGAGCACGCTGCCGGCTGGGACTCATGGGTTTGCGTCTTGCAATGACTTGTTAGGGCCAGGGGGCGACATTGGGAGGTGCTGGGAAGGGGTGGGAGAGGGTGGGAAGGGTTGGCGGGGCAGTGAGGGGGCAGTGAGGGGGTGGGAGGGGGTGGGAGGCTTCTGCGGGGGCTGGGAGGTGGTGGGGCTGCAAGGGGGTGCGAGGGGGCAGGGTCCAGGCGGGCGGAGTAGGCTAGTCAATTCTGCAAGGCAGAGTCGGGTCACGCCAAAGGGTGAGGTGGCGGGCCTGATTGATGGATTGCCGTGCTTTCTATTCCAGCAGCTGTGTCGTAGAGTTACGAACAGAGTAATGACTCGAAATTCCAATAAATCAGAGTGGTTAGCTCACAACATGCCGATTTGTGCAAAGGGGTCCTTTTGTTGTGTGGCTGGCTAGAGAAACCTCTATCCATTCGCACCTCGCTGCAATGTCGAGTCATTACTAGCCCCACGATGGCCCTCCAACACCGCCTGCACCAACAAAAGGCTCGCGGAGCGAGCCTGGCGAGCTGTATTGTGATTGTACTTCCGGCTGGATGCCAGGCGGAGTTCCCTCATTGGTGCCACTACTCACCACTAGAACAATCGATAGGGAGCAGCTGAGGTGTGTCCGCGCTCGCTTGCGCCGCTCCGCGCTCGCTCGCTTGCGCCGGCATGGCCTCACTCGCAAGGGTTAACGCGCCGCTTGCCAGTAGATGCGCAATAATTCGCAGCTGCCAGTGTGATGAACGCTATCGAAAACGGTTCAGTATTGAAAGAGTACTTGCATGAAGATTACCAACCCCATGTTGGGACATCCTGAATGGCATCTGTGATCAAGCTGTAGTTTGCGAAAACAGATCATGGCGGCACAACTGCTGGTCTGAGAGCTGACAACTTGCATCTCTGGCAGCAAGACCAGGCCATGGACTATACTTAACACGAGACCCAGACGCTTTGTGCACCTAGCCTTGATGCTTATAATCATGTCAAGTCTCAACCAGCTGCTTCCAATGCTGGCTGACCAACGACTAACTCAAACCCAAACCCAAACTCTGCCAAGCATCGTTATAGCTGACGGCCACTCGGCAGTGTGGACCATTGTGTCAAAGGCTAGTGGGCCCTCCATGGCGGCATGACTGCCTGGAGGCTGCACAGACCCTGAGCGCAGAGACCCGTCGCAGCCCCACACAAGAAGTAAAGAGCATGCTGTAGCCGCCATCCAGACTGCACCACAGACTAGGTCGGTGCCTGTACTGCGCATGTGCATGTTCAATGCAACATTGCTGTCTCAACACGCCTCTCCTGTGCATGATGCCGCTCCCAACAACTAAATCTGTCTTGTTGCAGGCAATCCCCTTGACCTTGCAACCTTCCAGTCTTTAACCAACACACTGCGTGTGCTCAAGGGTGGTTGGGCAGCTGGACGGCTGCGGGGCTGCGGGGTTTCACGGCTGGACAGCTGTGTAAAACTCAGCCCTCAGCATGTTCAACTGCATGCAGCTGTAGGCCACATGGGCTCCTCCCTTAGCATGTGGCTGCCTGCTATGTATCACTGTGCTACAGGCTGCTGAGCTCGGTCTTGCAGCTTCTTGAAGCCACGTAGCATGAACCCGTTTCAGTGCTTGCCTTGCCGAGGCGGGTTGCCACCAGCCAGCACATTGTACACACAAAACAAGGCTGCCAGCACACTCAGCCCTGCCAATGCTCCGCTGAACCACAGGCCAAATCCGACTTGTGTCTGTAACACGGTCCAGCTGGCATAAGCAGCAGCACCGGCGCCACCTGTGAGGCATGGGAGGAGTCAGGGCTGATGGTTGATTGAGCAGCTGGCCTAGAGCTGCCAGCCATGTAGGGCGTCACATCACATCTGGTCAAAGCAATGCCGGCTGCGAGTGTGGGTGGCCCCACCTGCTGACAACATGGTGAAGGGCGCGGTGCTCTGCCCCTGCTTCCAAGTCTTCAGACTGAAGCTGGAGCAGGCCAGCGCGACGACGCCAGCTCCTGCCAGTGGCAATGCTAGCGGCTTCATCGCCGTGCCAAGGAACAGAGCAACGACCGAAGCCAGCAGCGCGACAACGCCGTAGGGGATGGTCATGCAGAAGTCATGCAAGAACGCGTGGCCTGCGTGGCTGCTGCTGGCTAGCCCAGGTCCAGCATCAGGTGTTGAAGAGGCGGGCCGGCGCTGCACAAGCGCGGGATGCTCAGCCATCCCTCAGCCACCTGGTTAGAACGACGTGCGGCAGGCTTAGCACTGACCTGCATATTGCCCCGATCTAAACCTAGTATGAGTGAGCTCGTGTGCAAGAGCGACGCCTTTCGGTAGAGCGCGAGAACTCTAAAGCCTGCCCCCCCCGTGGCCTGGGTCCTGCCGTTCGACTCAAGGCTTGGGCTACTAGTTGTCCGACCCGACGACGCGAGCTGCCTCAGCATGCCGCACACTGTGGCGAGAGCTGGGTTAGCTACGCAACTCAGTTGACATTGTACCGACCGCTGCTCATGGTTGAAGATACAGGATTCAAGTCTTAAGCCACCACAACGACCGCTGCTCAGGAGTGTAGATACAGGATGTACCTTCACCCCTGTATCCCTATCCTGCTGTGGAGCCCCTACACTTCTCCACAGCAGTGAGAGACCGGTGTGTGTCCCTAACCTAGGAGTCGGGACCTACCCTACGTGTCCCTAACCTATTCGCTAGAGCCCTACCCTATGCATGACTCTAGCGCACACACATCCCCTTTGTAAGGGGCAATCTGATTGTTTGGTTATTTAATGGCATGATTGATGTGGCTTACACCGCTTAAGCCGTCAGCCGTTAGGCTGCTAGGCCGCCCTCCCCCTCAAGGGGTTCGGGACTTTCTGAAACGCACTTCATAGCAAGGTGCACAAACAAAGGTGCACATGGGCTCAACATGAAGTCATGCAAGTTCTCATTGTTGTTCTGTAAAGTCAAGGCAAACTCCGGCTGCTCCCTGATGGAACTCGTGGCAGTGCACTCAAATATGAAATGCATGGCGTCATCCACTACCCCCTCTGTGCATCTGGTGCATGTGCGATCAATGAAAGTTACCCCCTCAAACCGAGCCTTCTCCACCCCCAGACCGCTGTTGCCTAACCTGAACCTAGTCAGGCTCGTGCGAACTTCTGTAGAGAGCTGTCTGTTAAGCAGGTGTGGTGCCATGTGATTGATGCCAATGCCGTCCCCATGCTTAAACCATGCAGCATACGAACATCTCTCCCGATGCACCGTCTCAGGCAGTCTAGGGTCTCCCTCAAACCCAACCCAACGCCTCCCCCACCTCTCGAGCCACTTGACTTCCATAGCCTTGGTGCCTAGGACCATGTCCGGGCTCAAGGTGAACTCACCCCCCATCAGCTCTCTGGCGGCAAGCTGGAACTGAGCACTCCAACTAGCCTGACAGCTCCTGCCTAACTCCACATCTGCCTTGATGACCCTCATCAGCAGGTCACTGTGGGAAAGTTTGGCAGTGTTCCAGAACTTGCATGCAGCCCTTAGCCAGTAAAGCTGGAGGGGCAGCTGCCCCAACTCATGCAGCACCATCAGGCCTGACACTGAGCAACGTACCCTGGCAGCAAACCTGAGAAAGCTGAGCATGCGTGTTTGCACTGGGTTGGAGAGTTGCACACCATGCCCAAGGAAAGCAGTGCCCCATACCTGGCTGCCATACAGCCCTAAGGGGAGCACAAACGCTCTAATGAGGTGACACAGGGCATATGGATCATGCAGGAACCCATACTCTCTGGCACGCTTGCACGCCTGGCGCATGGCGAGGAACATGCCAGCCCTCATATGAGTGGCAGCAAAAGCAGGGGTGGCGCTGGGGTTGAAGTGCATGCCTAAATACTTGAACTCTCTCACCACAGGTGTAACGGCGAGCCTCGAGCGACACCGTTCCCCTTTGCCCGCGACACCTGTGTACCAGTGTTACCAAATACGGTCCAAAACGGTCCGTTTTTACCGTATAATCGTTTTTTCGTAAATGGCTCTGTATTTTTCCGTTTATACAGACCGTCTATACGGTGGTCCGCGGCCTTTGGCGGCACAGAGCGATGCCTCTACCCAAGGAGCTAAATAAAGCTGTACATGATTCTTATCAACAACTTCAGCAAGATAGCGGGTCCCCGAGGTTCCAGTGCCGAAACTGCAACTTGGAGTTCGCCGTATCTAGCGTCACTCGCCTATGCCAGCACATCACGGGCAGCGGAAGAGATGTTGCGACATGCCTGATGCCCGACAGCGAACTGAAGTCTCAGCTTCTGGTAAAGGAGGCAGAACGCAAGCGAACTACAAGCCTAGAAGACAGCCCTCGGCAAAAGCAACGCGGGGCCACAGAAGTGCATGTTGAAGAGCTGGACGACTTGGTACGTTACTGCCACATCTGTCGTTGTAGACCAGTTGCAGTTGTAAGGTGCTAGTAAGAAGGAAGCATGCTGCAAGTTGCAAGTCGCAGGAGCAGGTGTACATAAGTAGCTTGGGGCTGCAGCCATGAGCAGCTGCCAAGAGCAGTAGCCAAGACAATAGCCACCTACCCTACCCACCAGCCCAGCCCAGCCCAGCCCACACAAACCCACACAAACCCCACCCTAGCAAATGGTGAGTGGTTAATCTTGCAGTCATGTGACTCCAAGTACATTGCCTGACCGCTTGTATACCGCTTGACTGCTGCAGGGTTAATGGTCTCATTCTCCCTTTCCCTACAACCACCTCAACCATTGTCATCCCACTTGCCACGTGCCAACTTACCTTACAGCCTGGAGCAAGCCTCCCCACCCTCCCCTGACCACCATCACCACCACCACCTCCTAAGCCATCAGATCTCCTCCCTTCCCTCCCCTCCCCCCCCACTCCCCCAGCCTGGAGCGGGCAGCATGAAGCCCGCAGCCTGGAGCGGGCAGCATGCAGCGTGCGCTTGTAGTTACAACCAACAAGCTCACATCAGCCATGCCATGCCCATACCCATGCCATGCCCATACACCACAATGACATGGCATAGTAGGTAGGACCCCACGCTGCAGCCCTCTCCCTACCCTACCCATGGCGTAGCAGCCTGGAGCGGGCAACATGGAGCGGGCAACTTCGAGTGGGATCCATTAGTAGCAGCCAACCCAGCCTACTGTAGCCATGCCATGCCCACACACCACTATAGGTAGTATCTATAGGTTGGTCATGCTAGAATGATCCGATCTTGCCACCGCCGTCATGGTATAAAAAAGTCTTTGAATCATTAAGGATTGAACAGGCGACCTCTCGGCCATACGGTCAAGACGATTGTACGGTACAGTATATACGAAAAAACGGTGTACGGCAAAATACGGCCCAGCCGTATTTGGTAACACTGCTGTGTACTGCCTATGGCGGGCGCAGGTGGGCGCATTACTTTTACCGAGTGAGTAGGGCAGGTTAAAGCCTAGCAGCGCAAGCTGTGAGGACAACTGGTTCGATTCCAGGGGGCCCCGTTCTAAGCCCTAGCCCTCTCACGAGGTTTTCTCTGTAACTTCTCCATGGCAGTTTTCCTCGCAACACGCAAGACGGTCTCTCGGCTAACAACGTGCACTGCACGTTACAGAGTGGTTTCCGACCAGACTTGCGTTTGCGAGGGCATCATGCCTCCAGCCTCCGGCTGACTTCTGGCTTTCACGCTAGTGGAGCTTCGGCTTTGGAGAACGCTGACAGTGGAGGCGAACAACCAACGCTGCCCACCATTATCGGGGCCAGGTGGTCGTTCCTGTTTCTGCCTGACAACCTGGTCGTGTCTGCTGCCCTTTACGGATTTGTCCGTAGTTGCCACAATTCGCCCTCCGACGATGGCTACTCCCAAAGGCTACTCTCGCGAAATGAGGTTCCTGTGGCAGGTCCAGTGTTGCGCCTTGTTGCATTTCATTGCACTCTGGCAGGCTAAATCTGTAGCGCTTGTCGCACCTCCTCTAGTCCTTCTGGCCTGCATGTCTTCAGCGGCCGCAGGTTGCGTCTAAGCTTCTGGCTCAGACCGAACAAAGGACAACACGTCGTAAACGTGGATCCAAGCAGATGGACAAGATAGCTACCTTGGTGGTACGCTGCCAGCGTGCTATGCATGTTGTACACATCTGTGTTTGTTGTGCACAACTTCATTGTGCGTGCAACTAGTCCTTTGCCAGCCCTGAATGTGTCAGGTTTGCATATGCTTGGTCATCGCTGCCAGCCATGCTACAGCTGTGCTATGCTTAGTACATGCTGCTGACAGCCTTAAGCCCTTAGGCTTGCTGATGGCCTTGCTGATGGCCTTGGTGATGGCTATGGTACATATCTGACCTTTGCCTTCTACTCACCATGCTAATGTGGTTGCTCCAAGTACAGGTGTTCTTACAGGACCCTTATGATCTCTATGAAAACCTTTATGGCAGCCTATGGCAACGCCTATTACCAATGGTGCAACCTCTATGGCAGCCTATGGCAACGTCTATGACAGTTATACACATGGACAACCCTAATCCTGGTGCGGCGTGGCACCTAGTGTCATCTTCTGCCATAAGCATCTGCTTGCACCATGCATACTTGCTTATCAAGGCAATGTGTTACTCGACGTTGTCGTCTTGCTACTGTGGCACTCTGCTGGTCATGAAGCACAATTCAAGGGAACCCTATTGTGAGCCATTGTGTCACTGATGGGTTGCATGACAGCCTCGTAGGCTCAGGTCCATGCGATGGTGGCCATGCCCCACCCTGCTGATCATGATACCCATGGTCCTTGTCACCCTGAACCTAGTGTCACCTTCGACCATTTCATGTGACCCATGTGTTGCGTTTTGACGCACTCCTCGCATACAAGGATATCTTGTCATGCATGAACATGTTCTGATCATCAGGTCTACCATGCAAACGTTTGTCATACTTTGCCATTCGCATTTAATGCGTATCTCAGCATTGTGTCATCATGACACTTTGGTGTTTATCATGCACTCAGAGCTGCTCTGATGACCTCAGATGGAGCTCTTGTGTTGTAAACAAGCTTGTAGGCTACGTCCTAAATCCATTTCATGTATGGTCATGTGTCCGGCCCTTATGGGTAAGACATCCAAAAACATGTACACGCATCGCTTGATCATGTGTATGCATGAGTAATCATGACATGCTTTCATGGTATGTGCATGCAGATGGTGTCATGTTGTACACACTTGCTACTATGCTTGTGCTGACAACCTAGTTGTGCGCCGCTGTGCCCTTGAACACATGTGGTTTTTGCAGACATGACATCTTGTCATCAACTTTGCCCTAGTGAGCAAACACCATGCAGCTGCCTTGATATACTATGCCTTTGGCTACTGCCAAGGTGACAGCAAAATGGTTGAGAAGGCAGTTGTGCCGTTGTGGCTTTTAACAGCCCTGATGGTTCAACTATTACTCAACCTGAGGTGACCCCTCATGGTCTCCCTGATGCTATCAAAGCTCAGTTGGATGCTCTGCTGGCAGAATACAGTGATGTGTTCACACCTCTCACTGGCTTGCCACCAGACCGCCCAGTGGGTCATACTATACCCCTGGAGCCTGGTAACCGCCCTCCAGCCACTCCCATGTACAGGCTAAGCAAGCCTGAGCATGACGAGCTGAAGCAACAGATACAGGACCTCCTTGCTAAAGGTATGATTGAGCCAAGCTCTTCTCCTTATGCAGCTCCTGTCCTGTTTGGTCAGAAGAAGTCAGGTGAATTGAGAATGTGTAGGGTTGGCCAGAACCGTAGCGGTGTATATACGTAGGTACGTATATACAGTATATACGTAGCGTACCCCGACCACCGTGTATCCGTAGGCAGCCGTAGGTACGTCGGTTGACCGTAGAATTCCGTAGGTTTGACCGTAGTTTTCGCGCTTGAACCGTACACGCGACGGCCAATTCGCGAGATTGCAAAGGACGCAGTACGCCGTAACCGCGGGTGTGACCGTAACCGCGGGTCAAATATAAGTCGCTGCGATACCCGATGGCATTCATTGCGATGGATGGTGCATACGAGAGATGTGGCGACCGGATACTGCAGCCAGGCCCCTCCGGGAAGAAGACGCCCGTAGAGCTGCTAGCCGAGCTCATAGCCTTGAAGGCGAATGGCACCGCCAGCTACTGGGATAAGCTTCAGCCTGTGCTGCGCAAGTCGAAGGATGGCACAGAGCTGTGTTACCTGGAGTGCAAGCTGCCAGGTTGTGGCAAGTTGCTCAAGCCCAGCAACCCCTCCCGTACCGGCAACACTCACTTTAAGAACACACCTCCCCATCCTTGTGCTGGCATCAAGCTGCAGCAGGCACAGGATCGTATGTCAACGCACTCTCCATCACTCCCCAACTCCCCCATTGCCAGCGGCAGCCCAGGTGGCAGTAGCAACAGTGCAGCAGCTGGGGCCAAGCGTGCCTCGTTGACCCGTCTCGCAGCATTCTCTGTGCCAGCAGCAAGTCTGGCCCAGTTTAAGCGTGCTCTAGGCAGGTTCTTCTTCAACAACAACATCGCCCTGCGCTTGGTGGAGGATCCAGACCTGTGCCAGGCCCTCGAGGCTTTGGGCATCAGTGGCTTGCACCTTCCCTCTCGCAAAGAGCTTGCCGGCTGCCACACGAGGGGTTTGGACACATGCACATTGCTAACAGCATGCATGGCTGGCTAGATGTGTCACGACACTGCTATTGGTTGAGATTCTGAACATGCTTACCCCTAGCGGGCGTTTTTCTAGTTGTTGTGCACCAAACTGCATACTTACTTTCGCAAAATGACGACCCTGCCCCTACGGAAGACACTACGGAACTACGAATACAGCAAATACGTATGTATATACCGTCTTTCTAGCCGCCACCTACGGATCTGGCCAACCCTAAGAATGTGTATAGACTACAGACAGCTCAACAAGATCACACTGCGTGACCAGTATCCACTGCCTCGCATTGATGACTTGTTTGACAAGCTGTCTGGCTGCAAAGTCTTCTCTTCCCTAGACCTGCAGGCTGGTTACCACCAGATCAGGATTACCCCTGAGGATGTGCCCAAAACGGCCTTCCGCACACCTGAAGGTCACTTTCAGTTCAAGGTGTTATGCTTTGGACTGACCAACGCTCCAGCTACATTTCAACGGGTCATGAATGACGCCTTTGCTACTGTGCTGGGTAAGTGTGCCTTGGTGTATCTGGATGACATCCTTGTCATGTCTAAGTCAGTCCAGGATCACCTGCTGCACCTCAAGCAAGTATTTGAATTACTGCGTAAGAATAAGTTGTATGCTAAACTATCTAAATGTGAGTTTATGCGATATACACTTAAATTCTTAGGCCATCTGGTCACTGCTGGAGGTATTGCTGTAGATCCTGATAAGGTCTCAACAATAGCTAACTGGCCTATTCCCCAGTCCCTCCAGGGATTACAGTCATTCCTTGGCGCTGCTAATTATGTGCGCAAGTTTGTCTGTAATTTCAGCAATATTGCTGCACCTCTCACAAATCTTTGTGGTAAAGGCGGTCAGTCATTTCCATGGCACGACTGGCCTGAGGTACCTTTGACAGCATTCAATGCTCTCAAAGCTGCCATCGCTGCAGTACCCATGCTGAGACTACCCGATCACACCAAACCGTTCCAGGTTTACTGTGATGCGTCCCTTCAGGGACTGGGTGCGGTCCTCATGCAGGATGGCTATCCACTGGCTTATCTAAGCCGTAAGCTATCACCTGCTGAGATCAACTACACAACTGGTGAACAGGAGTTCCTCTCCTGAGTCACAGCATGCAAAGAATGGCGCTGCTACTTAGAAGGCGTGCCATTCACTCTGTTCACTGATCACCAACCCCTGGTTGCTTTGCCTACCCAGAAAGTGCTATCTAGGCGCCAGGCTCGGTGGATGGAGTTCATGAGCAGGTTCTCATACAGTCTCGTGCATATTGCCGGCACTGTGAACCCTGCAGACCCTTTGTCCCGGATTGTGCACGATTCTCCAGAAAGTGTCTCGGTGTGTGCTGTCACCACCAGGAGACAGGCCAAGCTTTCTTTGGAGGGGGGGGGAGCTCGTGAGGCTGGCCTTCGTGCCGCTGCCCCGGCTGCCATCAGTGCGAAATCCCCCCTTGCTCTGTCACAATTTGAGAAAGATACCACGTGTGTTGAAGCCATGTTGGACCCGATAGGGTCTGAGACCCCTGTTACACAGATTGAGACAGCGCAGTATCCTGCGGCTCCCGCTGCTCCTATGGGACTTTCTGATCAACTGACCCTTGGATACCAGCAGGACCCTGCGTTTGCTGCTGGAGCTGATCATTCTGGAAGAAAGAAAGAAAGAAAACTACTCCGGTACAAACCGGCGTGCATTAAGGGAGGAGCTTCCGCCTGTGGCGCGGCCTGCTCCCACCTCCAAACATTGGACACAGGCTGGACATGTCCCCATCAAGCTGCCCTAGCTGTAGCCACAGACCACAGCTAGCACCCAAGGCAAACAAAGAGGCATGAGAGGAGCAAAGACTAGTGCACTCGGCAGCTGGCCTTATCTCTTCTCCTCGTTGACGAGAGCAATTCCAGCCTTGTCCGCCGGATGTCGCACTAAAAGCTGAAGTTCAGGCTCCAAAAGTCCAAACTTCAGCTGTCAGCCAACGTCCCGCGTTGAGGTAGCTCTGCTCCCTCCTTGACGACGCCAGCAACTGCACAACAGCTCGATGACCCGCAGCGGTCGTGTGCGGCACCCGGACCTCATTTGTATTCCGCTGGACAAAGCGGTGCCCGTTCAAGCCTGGGAAGGCTGTCCCGTTGCATCCCAATTTATGTACCGCTGGGTGCGGTGGTGAGGTAGCTTAGCCAATCCGTGCGACCGAAGTCAACGCGGATTGTTACCAGGGCCACCGCGTGGAGGTGCCTCACCGCCAGCCCCGATCATTCTGGAATGTACCAGGACACTGATGGTCTCTGGCGGATCTCTGGTAAGGACATAGTGGTGGTCCCCAATGTGCCTGAACTGCGTGAGCACATTCTGCACGAGATGCATGATGCTGCCTATGCTGGCCATGTGGGAATGACCAAAACCCTCGAGCGTGTCACACGTGTATTCTGGTGGAACACTGTGCGTGCTGATGTGAGGGACTATGTGGGGACATGTGATGCGTGTCAACGCGATAAGTCCTCCAACTCTAAGCCAGGTGGTCTGTTGAGACCCCTGACTGTCCCAGGGTATCGGTGGGAACATGTGTCTATGGACCTTGTGACCAAGCTGCCTACTGGGACCCATGGCTATGATGCCATCTGTGTCATTGTTGACCGCCTGAGCAAAATGGTGCATTTTGTGCCCTGCAAGGAGTCCATGAATGCCATGGCCTTCACCCGGCTGTTCATTAACAATGTATTCAGGTTACACGGCCTTCCGGCTGAAGTACTCACCGATCGTGGTGCACACTTTAATAATAAGTTCTGGCATGCTGTTAAAAAGCTGCTGGGTATGAAGACTAATATGTCTACTGCCTACAGGCCACAGAGTGATGGCCAGACTGAGAGGTACAATCGTGTACTTGAGGAAATGCTTCGGCATTACATCTCTCCCACTCAGGCTGACTGGCCTGATCACCTTGCCTTGGCTGAGTTTGCCGTAAATAACTCATGGCAGGAGTCTATACACTCCACGCCCTTCTTCCTCAACACAGGCCAGAGCCCTGTCACTCCTGGGCTGCGTGACCTGCCTGATGGCGGCCGCTGTCCCTCTGCCCATGCCTTTGCCACTTGGTGGAAAGAAGGTGTTGCCCATGCAAGGCGGCACATGGCTGATGCTCAGGCCAGGTACAAGCGTCATGCTGACACTGGTCTGAAAGACGTGGAGTTTGAGGTGGGTACACAGGTCTTGCTGAGCACCAGGAACCTGCGCATTAAGACAGGCAAGGTCCGCAAGTTTGTGCCACGTTATGTGGGACCCTTCGTGGTTGAGGCTAAGATCAATGCCAATGCCTACAGACTCACTCTGCCTGCCACCATGAGCAGGCTGCATCCTGTCTTCCATGTGTCACTGCTCAAGAAGTACTCTGGCAGTGACGTGGGCATCATGCCTCCTCCTGTGGAATGGATGGATGAGACCCCTGTGTACTATGTTGAGCGTCTGCTTGACCACAGATATGTCCGTGCAGGAAAGGCTGGGGAGTTCCTGGTCCAGTGGGAGGGCTATGACGCCTCCTTCAATACCTGGGAACCACGAGCCAACCTGACTGGCTGTGACAAGCTTCTGGCTGAGTACAATGCCATCCACTGTCTCAAGTGAAGACCCAGCCTGTTTAGTGTTCCTGCTACGGTGCTGTGGTGTGCTATGGGTTGTGCTGTGTGTGTGAGCAGCCTTCTGGCTGAATGGTTGCATTCTTGCACCTGAGCTATCATGCTCCTGAGCTATCATGCTCCTGGCTATCATGTGTGTCAACCAATCATGGTTCACACTAGCCCAATAAGCAGTATTGGCTGCGAGTCCTTGGATCTCCTTGGGCGGAACGGGCCTCTTCTGGGGGGGGTGAATGTAACGGCGAGCCTCGAGCGACACCGTTCCCCTTTGCCCGCGACACCTGTGTACTGCCTATGGCGGGCGCAGGTGGGCGCATTACTTTTACCGAGTGAGTAGGGCAGGTTAAAGCCTAGCAGCGCAAGCTGTGAGGACAACTGGTTCGATTCCAGGGGGCCCCGTTCTAAGCCCTCGCCCTCTCACGAGGTTTTCTCTGTAACTTCTCCATGGCAGTTTTCCTCGCAACACGCAAGACGGTCTCTCGGCTAACAACGTGCACTGCACGTTACAACAGGCAGGATCTCATGCTTGTACCCAATGCTAGGTGCTGCAGTCTGTGAGTTGCCATTGAAGACCATCACTTTTGACTTGCCCACATTGACTGTAAGGTGTTTCCTGTCTGCAAAGCCTTGCAGCTGGCAGACCAGCCGCTGCAGCCCGTGGGACGAGGTGCTCACCAGGGTCAGGTCATCAGCATACATGAAATGGGTGACAGGTGTGCCTTGCACTCTCACAGCATCAACAGGACCCAGGAACTCCTTACTAATGTCGTGAACATAGAGAGCAAACAAGAGTGGGCTGATGGGGCAGCCTTGCTTGACACCTTGGTCCGGAGTCACTGGGGGGGTGCGGTGGGGGCCATCTATCAGCACATAGCTATCATCCCTATACAGACCCTCCAGGCAGGCAAGCAAGGGCTGTGGCAGCTTGACCCCAACCCGCAAGTGTTCCCACAATTGTTGTCGAGGTATGTGATCATAGGCCTGTTTGAAGTCAATGAAGGCAGTGAAAAGCTTGCGGTGCTTGGCATCTGCGCTAGCCTTTTGAGCATGGACAAGATGGCGCAGAATGAACATGGGTTGCATGGTGCTGCGTCCCGGGATGAACCCAAACTGCTCAGCTGGCAGCACTTTGTGTGTCATGCACCAGGCAGTCAGCACGTGCCGCAAGACGTTAGCATACAGGCGGTACAACACACTACTCACAGCAAGCATTCTGTACTTGTTGGGGTCTGTGGGGTCTGTGTCCTTGAAGAGGGGGCTGATTCTAGCTACCTTCCAAGCCGCTGGGATGATCCCCGTGCGCATCATGCTGTGAAACCATGTGGCAAGCAGAGGGAGCAACAAGTATGTGGTAACACCCTCCTCAACTGTGCGGGCGTGCTTGATGAAGGGGGCTGGGAGCCCATCCAGGCCAGGTGCTGTGTCATTGTTGAGCTCACGTAGTTGTGCTTGTACAATGGATGTGATGTTGTCAAGATGGGGCAGCTCATAGGCAGGCGGATGTGTTGTGACAGGGGCAGGGACAGAGTGAAGTCTGCCTCTCCCAAGAGGGACGGCTTGCAAATGGGCAGGCACAGCTTGCCTGGTCCTGGCTGGCTCAGGGATCACATCGGGTGCTTCGTGTGTCGTAGTGGTTGTTGTGAAATAGGCCTGCAGATGCTGATGCCACTTGACACACATGTCACTATCGCTGCCGCTGGTGCCGTCGCTGCCACTTCCGGAGCAGGCCCTTGTCGCGCACGTCCACCCACTGTTGGCCTGGTCTGCCTGGGTTAGGCATGGCGTGGCGCTGCTCAGTCGCTGCTCAACGGTTGAGTGACAAACTGCACCAAACTGTAAAGTAAAGAAATGCGCCGTAGGCTGACAGCGCGTTAAATCTCCTCCATTCACAGCCTGTTGTATTGCAGCCCTACTCTGAGAAACGCCGTACGCCGTGAGCAGCGTGTTGCTTGCGCATTGAGCTGATTAGGAACTGCTTGCGCTGCCTGTAGTAAGCAAGGTTACGAAGTGCTGAAGGCTAATCACACTAATCCTCGGATTCTCAGCTGCTGCTCGGCGCTCCTCCTGCGTGTTGTAGCCCCAATCGGCCTGCAATCGAAAAGACGGTGCCAGTGCCAGTAGGCACAGCAGCACAACACATCTTGGGCGTGAGTGCAGACATGCATGCCGCTCTGTATCTTTCCCGTTTCTTCATTTGCTTCTGATAATACTGGTTGCTAATGCGAGCCACAACGGCGTGACCTCTGCGCACCAAGTAGAGTCGTACGTGCGACAGTTGCGACCGGCGCGCAATGGCCACTAGCGTGTCGAGTCGGTCGTCGACAAAATGCACCGAAAGCTGCGGCTCGGCGGCGGGCTGCGTGCGCTGAGTGTCGGGCTTCGGGGGCGCGACGCACTGGCAGATGCTTTCTAGAGCGTCCGCCTTGGCCTCTTCTGGCGGCAGCAGGGCGGCGAACAGCCGCGGGTCAGACGGCGACAGCTCCACTCCAAGCACCATCTTCATCAGCCAAGATACCCTGTGAGCAGCTACAACACGCAACACGGTTGCCGCGTGACCTGCTTAGGCCGCCCTCCTTTGCGAGGTTAGATTGAAATGTGGGGGTACGCTTTGAAGCCCCCGCATCTGGCAGGGAGCACTCGCTATCATCTTAAATGGGTGATGCGGGTGGTGCTGGTGGCAGGCTGGTGGCAGGCTGGTGGCAGGCTGAGCCAGGGTTGGGCATGATATGAAGGAGTAGTTGACTGTGCCATGCCTAACCTGGTGCCACCATGTCAGCCACCATGTGTGTGCCTTGTGTACATGGCGGCAGTTGGAGGAGGACATGGCGGAGTTGTCCATGAAGCGACATGGGCGTGCCAAGCAGCTGGTGGTGTTCTTTGGAGCAGCTAGCATTGGCACAGCGGGAGGGTGGGGTGCTGATGCGGTGTTGCGTGCCTGCCGCAAGGTGGTGTGCAGGCCCAGGGGCACAGACCAGCTGCGGGGCAGGGTGGTGCTCGTGGATGAGCACCGCACCACCCGGGTCAGCTCAGCAGTGAATGGCAAGCAGCCCTGTGAGGTGGAGCTGAACACACTCAGTGCCACAAGACCCGCAGGCTGGAAGCCCCCAGCAGGGCAGGTGGAACAACGCTTGCTGCGGCCAGCCTGGAGCCAGCAGCGTGACCAGCCAGTGCGGGGCATGATGTGGTGCCCAGTAGTGCCCCCCCGCAAGCCCCCACAGGCCCCACGCAGCAGCCAGGAAGCCACACCGACAGCAGCCTCAGAGCCAGGGCCCAGCACTCCCCCGCACCAAGGCTGAGCCGGCAGCTGAGCCCACAAAGGGCAAAGGCAAAGGCAAGGCTGTCAAAGCCAAGCCAGCACCGCAGCCAGGCAGGTGGCTGGACAGGGACTGCAATGCAGCGCTGAACATGCAGCGCGTTGGGGAGAGCAGGTGGCGGCCGCTTGAGCTGTGCTACTGGCCAGACCAGGGAGCTCTGCCAGCCAAGGGCAAGGAATACCCTGGCCTGGGCTACAAGCGGCTGCGAGACAAGCCACCAAAGGCCCAGCAGCAGCAGCAGCAGCCTGCTGAGGCACAGTAATGTGTGCCCCCTTTGTTGAGCTGTCATCAGCTTTCAATTAGTGCATGCAGGTCATGCCAACTCTACACGATAGCCCTCGGGTCAGGCAATAGTGTAGGTGGTAGGCGGGCTCATGTGCCATGTGCACTGGGTTTACTCCACACAGCCCAATAACACTGTTTGAGTCGGGTCACTATTGCCCACTAGTGTAATCCCGCTAGTGGCTGCTAGTGGGTACTACTGATCCGGCTCAAATGGAGGCCCTAGTGAGGGACAAGGGGGCTGAGCCAGGCTGATATGAAAATGCATTGCGTGTCCTAGGCCTCAGAGTCCACTACACCCAGAATTGCAACACTGTTGATGACACTGTGTGTGTCATTCAACTTGCCTGTTGCCACGAACCCTAGAGGGCTTACAACTGTCAGCTAGCCCATGCATACAGTGTCAGATGTGTTGGGGCAATGCAGCAACAAGACAGTGAGCTGCAGGTGGTGTTACAAGCACATGTCTCACCTACAACTAGGGGCTGCGCTACTTGCAACCCTGATATGTTCTCCCGACCAGTACCTATTTCCTAGTCCCACCCCTGTTATCCCCACCCTTTCTTTTCCTTATTCCTTGTCCCCTTTCAATGTTGGGGCAATAGATGTTGGCATGAAACTTATGTAAGCAACAGCTTGGACAGTGCCTGGTGCACACATCACTGTGCTACAGGCTGCTGAGCTCGGTCTTGCAGCTTCTTGAAGCCAGGCCAGGGTAGGACGCGGTCCTTGCCAGTGGTGGTGTTACCTGTGCTGGTGTCCCTTCTTTCGTTTCATCTCGTGAAACACGGCAGCACGACAGCTATATCCCACATGACTAGAGTTTGCATGTCTTTCCGTACATTTCCACGTTGCCAATTTGTTGTCAACACCTCATCATTCAGTACCACTGGCATGACAACCCTGCTGATCCCAGGCATCACCAGGCAATCCTGCACTGCCATCGCAGCGTGTAGCCAGCAGGGGTAGGGTTCCTTCCACCCTACCTTTGGAGGTGGCAAGGAAGAGAGGGAAAGGGCACGCAGCGTATGCTTGCTGCACGCCAGGGTAGGGCGCGTGCAGGGCTAGCCAGCTGCCACTACGCTCTGTCATCCAGGCGTTCCTGATTGGCAGGGGAAATGGTAGGGGCACATCAGGAAAACAGCAAAGGCAGGGCGGGGGACACACCATCACATGACACGGGCCATGCCCCACAGACCACTCATGAACAACCCTTTTGAAAGGTGCGAGCAGATGGGCGAAGAGATGGGGCTGTTGGGGCGACACAAAGCTGCCAAGAGCATACACAGCACAGCATATGAGGTGCCTAATCACCCATTGCATGTGTGTTGGGATGACAATGTTGGGTGGCGTGCGCATGCTTTCACCATGGTGGGTCGGTGGCAGTGCAGCGAGTGTGTGTCCCACCTCTCAGCCTCAAACTGTGTGGCCATGTCATCCGAGTCCTCACCCCACCGTGCTATGGCCGCAGGCAGCATGCGGCCCCAGCCATCCAGCATGGACTGCACAGCACCGCTGTCCTCCAGCAAGAGGCGAGCCATGACTAAGGCCTCATAGCCCCTGGCCATGCACAATGAAGGGGAGCAGCATCAGGGCCCCAAGGACTGGCCCAGTGATTCAGCCCATGTGTTCTGTTCACCTTGCCCAGACCAAAGCAAAGGCATATTGGCTGCTTGGGTGTTCTGCTTGTCCAGCGTCTACAGCTTATGTGATCCTGAAGCCAGCATAGGCCACCAAATGCTAGCTTATGCAACATGAGTATGGTTGTGTTTCTGTTGCATGATCCAGGGTCGTGGCTGGGGCTGCTGAGCGTCTGGCAGCAGGCCAGTTGGCGGGGACCCTCAAGGGTGAGGCTGAGAACAGGCAGCTGAGTAGCAGGTGAGGCTAAGTACGGGCAGTGGGTGAGGGAGTGCAAGTTGAGGGCCCTGATCTGTGGCATTAGGCTGGCAGGAGCTTCTGCAGTGGGGGCTGGCAGGGTGGGGGCTGGCAGACCCACTGCCGCCCTACCTGACAAGCACCGGGCGGACACGTCTCATGTCGTCCGCCAGCTGCTCCAGTTGGGCGCTGCTGAGGTTGCTGAAAAGATGTGGCCAGCGGCGCCCTGCTGTGTTCAATGCAGCCTGGGTCACCTCACCCTCCGAGTCTAGCAGCACACCATCGAAGTCAAGGACTATGCAATGGCGTTGCAGTGCAGACTGCTGCTGCTGTTGTCGTAACTGCTGCGGCTGCTGCTGCAAGGACTTGCTTGGTTCCAATTCTGGGGTCAAACCAGTCGCAGAGGAACCCGCACAACTAGTACATGTTTCACGCTGGCGCTTGCGCTGGTTTAGCCAGCCGCGGCACTGCGCGGGCCTAATTGCTGTCACGTGCGCACGAGCCCTGCCAGCGTATTCAACGTGGGGCATGCCAGCGTTGCTGACGGTTGCAATCGCAACCATGTGCACGAACACTAACAAGGTAAATCCACGAGTAAGGTTTGTAATCCACGAGTCCGGTCAGGGGTGAAGATACAGGATGTACCTTCACCCCTGTATCCCTATCCTGCTGTGGAGCCCCTACACTTCTCCACAGCAGTGAGAGACCGGTGTGTGTCCCTAACCTAGGTGTCGGGACCTACCCTACGTGTCCCTAACCTATTCGCTAGAGCCCTACCCTATGCATGACTCTAGCGCACACACATCCCCTTTGTAAGGGGCAATCTGATTGTTTGGTTATTTAATGGCATGACACACATGTCACTATCGCTGCCGCTGGTGCCGTCGCTGCCACTTCCGGAGCAGGCCCTTGTCGCGCACGTCCACCCACTGTTGGCCTGGTCTGCCTGGGTTAGGCATGGCGGGGCGGCCGAGCCAGCTGCTGAGCTCGCGAGGGCGGCCCGGCCCGGCTGCAATGCGGCGGATGTTCAGCGCGGCTGACACGTCTCGGTCGTAGAACCTGCGCTTGATGACATTGCTTGTAGAGCACATCAAGCCCCGGATCCGGGACCGCGTCGCCATGCTGCGCACTGGGTGCAGCCACCTGCAAGGCAACATATGTCAACGCTCACTTGTAATGTTGCCAAGTCAAGTCAAGCCATGTCTAGTCTAAACGGTGAAGGGCACAATCTAGGCTGGTGTGTGAGGCTGATATGTAGCTATGTAATGACTGCGCTCCTTCAATGCAAATGCACCTGAGGTCTCTCACCTGTAAGACTCGGCTTGACCTTCCACCACGTTGGTGCGGGCAGAGCTGACCCGGCTGGTCCGGAACTCATGCACCAGTCCGGTCAGCCGCAAGATTACACCGGTGACACCTCACATCGCGTTCACAAGTTTAAATCCCTACAGCCCTCATGCAACACTAAAGTAAAGCATGAGTTGTAATCAAATACAGGCTGCGAGATCATTATTGTAAAGGCAACTGACAGTGTGCCTGATGCCCACTTCAGCTCAGCCTTCTGGTGTGTGTGCCTCCAGGTCTACTACTAGCAAGAGCCCTAACTAACCCGACAGCTCTTACTCACACATATCCCCTTTGTGAGGGGTTTGGTATCTTGTTTTCTGGGATTGTCTTGCAGTAGCTGGCTATCGCCGCCTCTTGCGTCGCCACTTGCGCAACAGGGCCTTGTCGGGCAGGTACACCCACTCCCGGCCTAGATTGCCCGGCTTTGGCATGGCTGGGCGACCTTCCCATCTACACAGCTCAGTGGGGCGTGGGCCTGGGCCGACTGCACAGCGGCGGATGTTCAGCGCGGTTGACACGTCCCGGTCATGAAACCTGCACATAGGTGTGGGAGATGCATGAAGTCAAGCCATGTGTCAGGTCACCGGATGCGTTGCAGCCATGCCCATGTGCAGTGGCAAATCAGTGCTTAGTTGATGCTGTTGCTTGTTGAGCACATCAAACCCCTGACTTGAGATCGCTTTGCCTCACTGTATACTGCCCGCAGCCACCTGCGCGAACACATGGGGCAGTGCACATCCACCACCTCCCAGCACTACCAACCCTCACCTCGACCCCGTCCTCAACCCTCTCACCTGAAGGTCTCTGGCGGCTGCCCATGGAGAGCCTCACTGGGGTTGCTGTAGGCTGAGCTGACCCGGCTGGTGCGGAACTCATCTACCATCACCACCCGCCCTGCTGGGAACTGCCTCAGCGCCTCCTTCAACATCTGGCTGACTGGGACACCCTTGCAGCCAATGCTGCCGCTGCCGCTGAAGCCAGCTGCCCCCATAGGCCAGTGCCAGGATGCGGTCCGGCACCGCTCCTTGGCCTGCTTGATGAGCTGCAGCAACACATGATAAGACACATGGCACACATGTGGAAGGTCAGGTTCAGCAGCAGCAGCAGCAACAGCAGCAGCAGTTGGCCAGGTGTAAGAGCATGGTTGGTTCCTTGCTTAAAGCACATGATTCGTGAGAATCGGCACCCTCTTACATCAGTGTAACAACTCTAAAGGGCGCACCTTACATCTCAGTAGTCAAAGCATGGCATCTGTGATCAAGCTGTAGTTTGCGAAAACAGATCATGGCAGCACAGCGGCTGGTCTGAGAGCAAACACCTTGCATCTCCGGCAGCAAGACCAGGCCATGGACTATACTTAACATGAGACCCACACGCTTTGTGCACCTAGCCTTGATGCGTATAATCATGTTAAGTCTCAACCAGCTGCTTCCAATGCTGGCTGACCAACGATTAACTCAAACCCAAACCCAAACTCTGCCAAGCATCGTTGTAGCTGATGGCCACTCGGCAGTGTAGACCATTGATACTAGGTGTCTCACCTGAGCGGTTGTTGAGTCGTGGCCTTTACCATCTATGCTTGCCAGGCGAGCGGCCAAATCCTCAACACTCCAAGTTGGGGTCGATTACAGCGGCCAGGCACAGTGCAGGATGGTCTGCTGCTGCCGTGCCTGCACCATTGGTCCCCTGGGTCCAGGTGAGGGGGCTGTGCCCGGGCGTAGATTGCAATGAGTGGGGGGGCGAGCCAGCTGGCTGCTCTGTGTTGTAGAACATGGTGCGGATGGTAGCCTGAACAGTGACAGAGCGGCAAGGCATTGAGGGCGAGGGCGAGGGCGAGGGCGAGGGCGAGGGCGAGGGCGAGGGCGAGGGCGAGGGCGAGGGCGAGGGCGAGGGCGAGGGCGAGGGCGAGGGCGAGGGCGAGGGCGAGGGCGAGGGCGAGGGCGAGGGCGAGGGCGAGGGCGAGGGCGAGGGCGAGGGCGAGGGCGAGGGCGAGGGCGAGGGCGAGGGCGAGGGCGAGGGCGAGGGCGAGGGCGAGGGCGAGGGCGAGGGCGAGGGCGAGGGCGAGGGCGAGGGCGAGGGCGAGGGCGAGGGCGAGGGCGAGGGCGAGGGCGAGGGCGAGGGCGAGGGCGAGGGCGAGGGCGAGGGCGAGGGCGAGGGCGAGGGCGAGGGCGAGGGCGAGGGCGAGGGCGAGGGCGAGGGCGAGGGCGAGGGCGAGGGCGAGGGCGAGGGCGAGGGCGAGGGCGAGGGCGAGGGCGAGGGCGAGGGCGAGGGCGAGGGCGAGGGCGAGGGCGAGGGCGAGGGCGAGGGCGAGGGCGAGGGCGAGGGCGAGGGCGAGGGCGAGGGCGAGGGCGAGGGCGAGGGCGAGGGCGAGGGCGAGGGCGAGGGCGAGGGCGAGGGCGAGGGCGAGGGCGAGGGCGAGGGCGAGGGCGAGGGCGAGGGCGAGGGCGAGGGCGAGGGCGAGGGCGAGGGCGAGGGCGAGGGCGAGGGCGAGGGCGAGGGCGAGGGCGAGGGCGAGGGCGAGGGCGAGGGCGAGGGCGAGGGCGAGGGCGAGGGCGAGGGCGAGGGCGAGGGCGAGGGCGAGGGCGAGGGCGAGGGCGAGGGCGAGGGCGAGGGCGAGGGCGAGGGCGAGGGCGAGGGCGAGGGCGAGGGCGAGGGCGAGGGCGAGGGCGAGGGCGAGGGCGAGGGCGAGGGCGAGGGCGAGGGCGAGGGCGAGGGCGAGGGCGAGGGCGAGGGCGAGGGCGAGGGCGAGGGCGAGGGCGAGGGCGAGGGCGAGGGCGAGGGCGAGGGCGAGGGCGAGGGCGAGGGCGAGGGCGAGGGCGAGGGCGAGGGCGAGGGCGAGGGCGAGGGCGAGGGCGAGGGCGAGGGCGAGGGCGAGGGCGAGGGCGAGGGCGAGGGCGAGGGCGAGGGCGAGGGCGAGGGCGAGGGCGAGGGCGAGGGCGAGGGCGAGGGCGAGGGCGAGGGCGAGGGCGAGGGCGAGGGCGAGGGCGAGGGCGAGGGCGAGGGCGAGGGCGAGGGCGAGGGCGAGGGCGAGGGCGAGGGCGAGGGCGAGGGCGAGGGCGAGGGCGAGGGCGAGGGCGAGGGCGAGGGCGAGGGCGAGGGCGAGGGCGAGGGCGAGGGCGAGGGCGAGGGCGAGGGCGAGGGCGAGGGCGAGGGCGAGGGCGAGGGCGAGGGCGAGGGCGAGGGCGAGGGCGAGGGCGAGGGCGAGGGCGAGGGCGAGGGCGAGGGCGAGGGCGAGGGCGAGGGCGAGGGCGAGGGCGAGGGCGAGGGCGAGGGCGAGGGCGAGGGCGAGGGCGAGGGCGAGGGCGAGGGCGAGGGCGAGGGCGAGGGCGAGGGCGAGGGCGAGGGCGAGGGCGAGGGCGAGGGCGAGGGCGAGGGCGAGGGCGAGGGCGAGGGCGAGGGCGAGGGCGAGGGCGAGGGCGAGGGCGAGGGCGAGGGCGAGGGCGAGGGCGAGGGCGAGGGCGAGGGCGAGGGCGAGGGCGAGGGCGAGGGCGAGGGCGAGGGCGAGGGCGAGGGCGAGGGCGAGGGCGAGGGCGAGGGCGAGGGCGAGGGCGAGGGCGAGGGCGAGGGCGAGGGCGAGGGCGAGGGCGAGGGCGAGGGCGAGGGCGAGGGCGAGGGCGAGGGCGAGGGCGAGGGCGAGGGCGAGGGCGAGGGCGAGGGCGAGGGCGAGGGCGAGGGCGAGGGCGAGGGCGAGGGCGAGGGCGAGGGCGAGGGCGAGGGCGAGGGCGAGGGCGAGGGCGAGGGCGAGGGCGAGGGCGAGGGCGAGGGCGAGGGTGAGGGTGAGGGTGAGGGTGAGGGTGAGGGTGAGGGTGAGGGTGAGGGTGAGGGTGAGGGTGAGGGTGAGGGTGAGGGTGAGGGTGAGGGTGAGGGTGAGGGTGAGGGTGAGGGTGAGGGTGAGGGTGAGGGTGAGGGTGAGGGTGAGGGTGAGGGTGAGGGTGAGGGTGAGGGTGAGGGTGAGGGTGAGGGTGAGGGTGAGGGTGAGGGTGAGGGTGAGGGTGAGGGTGAGGGTGAGGGTGAGGGTGAGGGTGAGGGTGAGGGTGAGGGTGAGGGTGAGGGTGAGGGTGAGGGTGAGGGTGAGGGTGAGGGTGAGGGTGAGGGTGAGGGTGAGGGTGAGGGTGAGGGTGAGGGTGAGGGTGAGGGTGAGGGTGAGGGTGAGGGTGAGGGTGAGGGTGAGGGTGAGGGTGAGGGTGAGGGTGAGGGTGAGGGTGAGGGTGAGGGTGAGGGTGAGGGTGAGGGTGAGGGTGAGGGTGAGGGTGAGGGTGAGGGTGAGGGTGAGGGTGAGGGTGAGGGTGAGGGTGAGGGTGAGGGTGAGGGTGAGGGTGAGGGTGAGGGTGAGGGTGAGGGTGAGGGTGAGGGTGAGGGTGAGGGTGAGGGTGAGGGTGAGGGTGAGGGTGAGGGTGAGGGTGAGGGTGAGGGTGAGGGTGAGGGTGAGGGTGAGGGTGAGGGTGAGGGTGAGGGTGAGGGTGAGGGTGAGGGTGAGGGTGAGGCTTTATCAAGTCAAATCCAGAATCATATACTCTTTGCTGCTACTCTTTGCTTGTTGGGGGGGTTAGGGGGGGTGCATCCGGTGCGGGGGGGGGCTGCAAACCCCGGGGTGAAGTAGCCCACCAGGCATATCAAGAAGATTTAAGAAAGAAACAGTGAAGCGATGAGCCTGGGAGTGAGCCTCAGCCCTAATGTCCCTCACTAGGGCCTCCATTTGAGCCAGTAGTACCCACTAGCAGCCACTAGCAGCCACTAACTAGATCCGACTCAAACAGTATTATTGGGCTGTGTGGAGTAAACCCAGTGCACATGGCACATGAGCCCGCCTACCACCTACACTATTGCCTGATCCGAGGGCTATCGCGTAGAGTTGGCATGACCTGCATGCACTAATTGTAAGCTGATGACAGCTCAACAAAGGGGGCACACATTACTGTGCCTCAGCAGGCTGCTGTTGCTGCTCCTGGGCCTTGGGAGGCTTGTCTCGCAGCCGCTTGTAGCCCAGGCCAGGGTACTCCTTGCCCTTGGCTGGCAGAGCTCCCTGGTCTGGCCAGTAGCACAGCTCAAGCGGCCGCCACCTGCTGCCCCCAATGCGCTGCATGTTCAACGCTGCATTGCAGTCCCTGTCCAGCCACCTGCCTGGCTGTGGTGCTGGCTTGGCTTTGACAGCCTTGCCTTTGCCTTTGCCCTTAGTGGGCTCAGCTGCCGGCTCAGCCTTGGTGCGCTTGCTACGCTTGGCTGGAGGGGGAGTGCTGGGCCCTGGCTCTGAGGCTGCTGGGTGTGTGGCTTCCTGGCTGCTGCGTGGGGCCTGGGGGGGCTTGCGGGGAGCCACTACTGGGCACCACATCAGGCCCCGCACTGGCTGGCCATGCTCCTGGCTGCAGGCTGGGCGCACCAGGCGGGGTTCCACCTGCCCTGCTGGGGGCTTCCAGCCTGCGGGTCTTGTGGCACTGAGTGTGTTCAGCTCCACCTCACAGGGCTGCTTGCCATTCACTGCTGAGCTGACCCGGGTGGTGCGGTGCTCATCCACGAGCACCACCCTGCCCCGCAGCTGGTCTGTGCCCCTGGGCCTGCACACCACCTTGCGGCAGGCACGCAACACCGCATCAGCACCCCACCCACCCCCAGTGCCAATGGTAATGCTGCTGCTGGAGTAATGCTGCTGCATGGCCACCGCCAGCTGCATGGAGTGTGCGTCGATGGTGTTGGCGTCACCCGCCAGGTTGATGCTGCCCAGGTCATGCAGCTTGGCCAGCAGCGCCTGGTTGCTGGGGTCCTCAAAGGCTGGCATGAGCATGGGGTGGCGGTGCCGAACAAGGCGCCGCTGCAGCTGGTTGTAGCATGTCTTGTAGTTGGGGTTGGCGAAGAACTTGCAGAAGTCTTTCAGCTGCCTCAGCATCGCTGGGTCCTCGCAGTCAGGGGGCAAGGGAGGGCCAGTGGGTGCTGCAGGTGCAAGGGCTGCCAGGCGGGCGCTGCATCGCCTTGGGGGGAGCTGCCTGACTGGCTCCGGTTCTGACTCTGACTCCGAGTCAGGCTGTGGCTCTGGCTCAGAGTCACAATCTGACTCGGAGTCAGAGTCGGTGTCAAACTCCATGCTGGCAGGCTGCGCAGGGGCAGACTGGGCAGGGGCACGTGGGGGTAGGGGGGGTAGGGGGGGAGCATCAGGGGGCTGGGGGGCTGCACGGCTGGAGGCTGAGGGGCGTTGGGGAAGCCCGGGGTAGGGTGGCCCACCAGGCATGTCAGAAAAATGCGCAAGACAAGCAATGAAGCGATGACGCGGAGCTGGGAGTGGATTTCAGCCCGCAGCCGGAGGTGCTCCCGCAGCTTGCGCCTCGTCTTCTTGCACCCGCGCAGCACTGCGCCCTTGGGGACCTTGATGACCTGCATGACCAAGCACAGTTGCCATTTTGACAGGCCAAGACAAAAGGCGGGGACACAAACAGTGCGGGGACACATAAGGCGGGGGCGCCACGTGTGCTGACGTGTGCGCGTGGTCCAGCCATCCCGACGCTCCTGTCGTTGCTTGCCTTGACGGGAACGAGACGCTGCGAACAGGAGCGACGGGTTATCCCACAGCGCGTAGTTCACGTAGCTCACAGTCGGCTAGGGACACGAACCTTTCTGTTTCTTGTCGCTACTCTTCCGCTTCTTCTTAGCCATCACGCGATGCGCAGTGCGACGGGCGGTGGCCTTTTCAAGCAATTTGGGTTTCACGGGAGATTCATGGAGGGATGTCAACATGGACCACGTCGAACCAGCAGCGACGCTTTAACGGCCAGGACGGCCAGGACGCAACACCACTACAGAAGACATGTATCGCTCTGACCCTCAGCCAGGTGGCCCAACCTGCAGCTAAGGAGCAGGGGGTGAGCCCAGGTGCTGTGTTTCTAGGGGGCCACTCCATAGGGGGTGAGTCAGGCAGGCCTGCCGCCACACAGCCTGACACCTTGTGATGCACACCAGCAGGGCAGCAGGTGACGTTCGAGTGTCCGCAACCGGCCGGTGGCCGGTGCTTGACCCGAACCCGTAGATACGGATGCGCGAGGCACAAGAACGATCGGGGGTTACGCAGGCTGCTAGGCGCAGGTCGAATTGCGAGGCCTGACCACCGGCGAGGCTACCCGCGTGGGCGCCCAAACGCTTGAGGATGAAGGATGCAGCCGTGAAGCGAAGTTACGCGGCTGCTACTTGAGGTCGCCGGACGCACCCTACTCGACTCGAAGGACTCCTTCAAAGGTATCACAAGCTCTAGACCTTGCTCATCATGTCATAGTACCACAGTCTCATCTTAGGCAACGGTTTGCGAGCCAGTCAGACTGAGTCAGCCCCTGTTCAAATGCATGCAACAAGATGTACAAGCGCGGCATGGTCTTTGGCATGGCCGGGATTTCGCCTAAGCTTCTAACCCTGTTCAGTAATGCACTAACAAGCCCCTGCGCTTCATAAGTTTCATCAGCACACTTGCGTTGTAGAGGCAAAATGAGGAATAAGGGCAGTTTGTTGGTAGTTGGGTGGTTGAATCCTTAGACCGCATCCTTAGAACGCATAACATGTAGCATACGTAGATAGCATTAATATGCCGCTGTAGAGCTTGAATGCAGCAAAACAGGCAGCGTAAACGTAACCGTGATGCCTCGGACTGTGAGGTTGACCGCGAGCTCGAGGCTCAGCCACAGCCAAGCCAGGCGCAGCAGAATATGCAGGCCAGCGGTGAAGCGCGCTGGGACCGACACAACAGCAATTCCTGGCATTCGAAGAAATGTAAATTGCACACCTTGATGACCGGTGTGTCCGCTGCGGGTCTGGAGAGAGGAGCGGTCGTGGCATCCGAAGTGGTCGAAGCGCGGCTCGTCACGCAAATCGAGGCTTGGGTGAAGGCCTGCAGCATGAGGGCGTTGCTGGCAAGCTTGCTCTTTGGCCACATGGTGCGCAGCTTCTTCACGCGTGTCACTGTGCTTCCGGGCGGCCAGGAGGCCTTCGAAGACATCCCAGCCTTGGACGCGGTCATACCGAACTTGGCAGACCGCAACCTGTTCCTGCAGCTCGGCCGTGGGCTACCTCCTCCTGGAAGGCAGTCTCGGCCCAGCGAAGCAGTGGAGGATGTCTTGACCGCGTACCCGGACCTCCACGCCAGTCTCGACGCCGTTCCTCGCTATCCGCACGACAAGGGCTCCGTGGACGACGTGGGCAAGAAGCTGCAGACCAACTTTGCCAACAGCCTCACCGAGCTGTTCCTCCGCAGGCTTGAGCAAGCGGTGGCTCTGGCTGGGGCCCGGGTCATCGCTGGCTCCCACGAGCACCAGCGCCGCCTTGGGCTGCCCTTGGGTGGCAGTCCAGCCTGGACTGAGCGTCAGCGCAGCTGGGTGGTGCGCAGTGTGCAGGGGAAGGAGGTTACCTGGCTACAGGGTGCGGGTGGGGTGGTGCCTACTCCTGCCATGCGTGAGGAGGTGGCCAGGCAGCGGAGGTTGCTGGGGCTGCGTCAGGGGGTGGTGGTGGACAAAGCCTGGCTTGAGAGGAAGGTCAACCGGGGCCGTCTGCTGCGCCATGCAGTGGACACCAGCAGGCAGCTGGAGGCAGCCCACGTCAGCTGGCAGGCTGACTGGGCTGACTGGCAGGCAGCTGGGGGGCAGCGCAACACCAGGCCCTACCGCCCCCCCTCCCCCTCTGCCATCACACCCGGCTGCAGCTGCAAGGCGCACCACATCAAGCTGGACACCGAGGCCATTTATGGCTTGATGAAAGCTGCTGGCATGCTGCCACGGGACATCACCTCCTTGCCCAAGTTCAGGAATGGTGTGGCCGGGCCCAAGGACAGTGAGGTGAGTGAACCTTGATGATGCTCATGTCAGCCAATGCCTTGCTTGTGGCATATTGCTTGTGGCACCATCCACTGATGGTCTTTGGGTGATATCAAATGTGTTGTTTCGGCTGATGTTGGCTGCAGGTGGCCAACCGGTGGAACGCCTTCCTGCCCAACCTCGCATCCCTCCACCCCAACCGCGGGCAGACATTCGCGCAGGTGGTGCACACGGACGGCGTCGCGGTCACGCTCCGGAAGTCGCGCTCCGGAAGTGGCAGCGACGGCACCAGCGGCAGCGATAGTGACATGTGTGTCATGCCATTAAATAACCAAACAATCAGATTGCCCCTTACAAAGGGGATGTGTGTGCGCTAGAGTCATGCATAGGGTAGGGCTCTAGCGAATAGGTTAGGGACACGTAGGGTAGGTCCCGACACCTAGGTTAGGGACACACACCGGTCTCTCACTGCTGTGGAGAAGTGTAGGGGCTCCACAGCAGGATAGGGATACAGGGGTGAAGGTACATCCTGTATCTACACTCCTGTAGAGGCAATCCCAGAAGGGACCAGCGTTGAATTTATAGACAGCAATAAATCAGTTGAGGATCGCGAAAGGAGACATTCTCGCTCGCACGGGTCGTGCTGAGCTGGCACGGCACCAAAAAGCAAGGCTGCCGCGCACAGCCAAGCCACGGATTTTCAATCTTGCCTTGTGACGCCACCCTGGCTACGGCACCAGGCCAGGGGGCACAGGGCCCGCCTGCGAAAGCGGGTGGGGACCCTACGGCATACGGTGCCAATGCACACGCCTACGGAAGCCAAACAGCTGAATTCTTTCTATCCAATTACCGTCTGGGTAAAACGTTGGGCATCGGGAGTTTTGGGAAGGTGCGTATGTGTCGCCCGCTTGCAAAGTAAGCTTGCTGGGCAGATACAAGAAGTGCGTGCACGTAGGTCAAAGTCGCGGAGCATGTGCTGACTGGTCACAAGGTGGCCATCAAGATCTTGAACAGGAAGAAGATTCAGGCCATGGACATGGATGAGAAAGGTGCAACCCTTTGCACGCAGCTCATGCTTGGTGTACAGCCCCTGACAGGCAGCTTGGCCAGGCAGTTCACACCTTGAAGAGTAATGTGTTGTAGTGCTAGCTCCCTTGGCCTGTAGACCATAACCTGTGCCAGGAGTAGGCCCAGTGCCTGCAAAGCTGGCATCACCATTGACCATTACCATTAGCAGCAGCAGCGGCCATGTGTATAGCATCACTAGTGATGGGTTATACATCAGCAGAAGCAGCAGCAGCAGAAGCACATGATGCTTGACCCTTGTTGCCCCTGCGGCACCCAGCTTAGCCAACCTCTGACACCCATTGTTCTGGTTCACCCTATGGAAGCACGCCAGCACATGCTGCCTAATGAGGTGGGTGTTGTGCATGTTGCAGTGCGGCGTGAGATTAAAATTCTCCGGCTCTTCATGCACCCACACATCATTCGTCTGTACGAGGTCATCGAGACACCATCTGACATTTACGTGGTGATGGAGTACGTCAAGGTATGCTGCCATTGCAGGGCCTGGTAAAGATGGTGAAGGGGTGGCGTGAGGCAGGAACTCAGCTCCATGCTAGTAAGCAGCCCTGCCCATGGCATGGGAGCAGCAGCAGCAGCAGGCACCATGCCATGGGGCTCGCAGCAGTCCGGTGGGGTCTGCCAGGATGTTGGCAGCAGTGGCAATGACAGCAGCACCAGCTCAGCAGAAGCACTACAGTGGTTGAGAGCCTCTTGGCCCGTATTTGGATCAGCTGGTGGTGGTGGTGATGCTGATGGTGGTGTTCATGGTTCTGTGAGCAGGAGGGGTGCTATGGAAGGTTTGGTAACAAAGCAGGCCCAGCAACTAAGGGCAGGGTGGGCAGGCAACAGGACTGGGCGACAACCTCTCCGACTGGAAGCGGCAGAGCAGGCAGTGCAGGACAGGAGTAGGCAATGGCACAGAGAAGCCCAGCCCAGGCACACAGGTGTTTCGAATGTTACAGCCCTGCCCTGCCCCCTTTGCCCTAGCCAGCCTTCTGCCCTAAGTCATGGCCTGGCCTGCTCCATGCTGCCTGCTGCATGGCATGACCTGGCCTGCTGCACTGCCTGGTGTAGACTGGCGAGCTGTTTGACTACATTGTGGAGAAGGGGAGGCTGCTGGAGGATGAGGCACGGCACTTCTTCCAGCAGGCAGGTTATTGGGGCAGAAAGGCTGGCTGGCTGGCTGGCTGGCTGGCTGGAAGACAGGGAAATGGGCAAGCAAGGCAGGCAGGCATGCAAGCAGGCAAGCCAGCTCCACACCCGCAGCCAGCACAAAACATGTGAAGCCCCATCACAGCCTGCCATAGACACGCAGCAGGGCAGCTGTCTTATCTAGCAGGCGCAGCAGAACAGGTGCAGCCGCAGCGTGATGCATGAGGGGTGGAGGCACAGGGTGCACCACACAGGCTCCCCTTAAGAGTTGATCCACACGGGCCCAGGCCTCGCTGCAGGGCCTAGCAGAGTGTAGGAGGCAGGCAGGCTGCTGCGCCGGGCCATACAGGCTCCCCTCCCCACATGGACCTTCCACCCAGCCCCATCCTTGGGCTCGCCCCCAGCCCAGCCCAGCCCAGCCCAGCCCCAGCCCAGCCCAGCCCAGCCCAGCCCAGCCCAGCCCAGCCCAGCCCAGCCCAGCCCAGCCCAGCCCCAGCCCAGCCCCAGCCCAGCCCAGCCCCAGCCCAGCCCAGCCCAGCCCCAGCCCAGCCCCAGCCCAGCCCCAGCCCAGCCCCAGCCCAACCCCAGCCCAGCTCAGCCCCAGCCCAGCCCCAGCCCAGCCCCAGCCCAGCCCAGCCCCAGCCCAGCCCAGCCCAGCCTTGTCCAGGCCCTGGCTTGATTTGAACACACCTCAAGCTATCCCTGAGTGCCATCAGGCTCACCTGAGCTGTGAGTATTCACAGGTGGAGCCAGTACTTGAGGCTGCTCCAGCTGGACACGGCATCTGGCTTGTCTAGATCTGATCTGGTCTGATCTCAGAACTCTGATTTCATTTGTGGAGACTGATGTACAGCTGGGCCCTGGGTGCTGCCCCCCTGGCTGCAGATCATTTCAGGGGTGGAGTATTGCCACCGCAACATGGTGGTGCACAGGTGAGGTGCTGCTCAGTCCCCCAGGCCTGGTGACCCCCCCTCAAGCCTGCCTAGACAGAGACAACCCCTCCCAGCTGGTAAATGTACAGCCTCTCTAGCCCCTCTAGCCCCACTCCCCCTTCGCCTATAGAAACCCCAGCCAATGATTTGCCCAGCTCATATCAGCCAGGTTGGGTGTTCAAGTCCCGGTCAGGCTTGCTTTGCTGAGCTCAGCTGTCACAGTCCTGCAGAGGCAGGCGAAGTGTGCAACCTGTGCGGGTACCCCTGCTGAGTCAGCACTGCGTCTTGTGCTGCCTGAGCAGCCTTGAGTAGTAGCCTTTGTGCCCAGTGGGAAGTGAGGGCATGCAGTTGAGGGTCACCCTGCCATGCGCCATGAGCCACCCCCACACCCCGGCTGTGCCCCTGCTGCAAGGAGCAGAACCGAATTTGTTTAGCTGCTGCTCTCACACAGCCCAGGGTGGCTCAGCCGGGCCGTCACACTGCACGGCCCCTAGGCCAGTAGCTGCCCACTTCCACCCTGGCTCTTATCACAATCTATGACAATGACTGCACCTTTTTCTCTTCGTGGCCCCTGACATCAGTGGTTAAACACAAAGCCTGACCACTGTGCCTCTATCCCACCATTAACCCACCTACCACTGTGCAACTCCACCTCCTCACCAACCCTGACCCTAACAGCCGCAACAATCCTCACCCATACAACCCCAACAACCCTCACCCTAGCCTGTGACTCTGGCCCCTGGTGCAGGGACCTGAAGCCAGAAAACCTGCTGCTGGACGCGCGCATGAGCGTGAAGATCGCCGACTTTGGGCTGAGCAACATCATGCGGGACGGCCACTTCCTGAAGACCAGTTGCGGCAGCCCCAACTACGCAGCGCCCGAGGCATGTGGGGCCAGTGGGGCACGACAGGGGCCAGGACAGGGGGCCAAGTGCATGGAAGAGGGCCATGGCTATAAGCAGTGCCACGACAGGGCCCAAGATAGGGGCCAGGTGCATGGAGGGAGGGCATGGCTGCAGGCAGTGGCATGGCTAGGGCGGTGTTGGTGGTGGGTGGGTGGAGGGCAGGGTTCGGTGAGGGGTCTGGGCCAGATC